>CM050164.1:262424852-262499852 GCA_027410445.1 Discoglossus pictus
GTATCTCTGACACTCTAAGAAGGAGCTATTGCAGTTGTTTAGTATTCTGGCCTGGAACGGGTACTTGAAACTAGTTTCCATAGAATTTATGAAGGTTTTTACATGAATCCCATCCAGTTATGTGTATTTGGTATTTTTGACCCTTTGGAAAGTCGCTGTTTGGGGTCATTTTTGCAAAATATAGTATTCTGGCCCGGAACGGGTACTTAAAATTAACTTTTGTGTAATTTATGAAGGTTATTACATGAATCACACCTAGTTATATGTATCTATTGTATGTGGTATTTTTGACCCTCTGGAAAGTTCACCGTTTGTTGTAATTTTTGCGAAATATTGTATTCTGGCCCAGAACGGGTACTTGTAATTAACTTCTGTGGAATTTATGAAGGTTATTACATGAATCCCACATAGTTATGTGCATCTGGTGAAGTTGTTTCTTTGACCCTCTGGAAAGTCGACTTTCCAAGACATTTTACAAAATATTGTATTCTGGCTTATTAAAGGGTTAATAAAGCATACTATCAGATGGGGTTTGGCTCTTAACTATAGTTCTCAATTATATTTAACACATCCCAATGATTTTAGCAAGAATTCCCTTTATAAAGAATACGATCCGGACTGTTTTTGCCTGTTCCGGTTGATATTTTGGTTTTCAAAGGGTTAATAAAGTACTATATTGAATTGGTTTTGTTTCTTAAATATTGTTCTCAAAAATATCTAACACATCCCAGTGATATTTATTTATTTTGTAAATGGTCTGTTCCAGCCTGTTCCGTTCCGGATTTTACATCGTCCTTTAAGAAGCAGCATGGATTTGTATCGAGAATGGGGTTCCTCGGCGCAGCATAGCATGTGTGCGTTCTTGCATGCTGCGCAGCACCACACATGTAGTGCGGGCCTCACCATGTACTATGCGCATGACCAACTCGCAACTTTCAGCACCCATTGAAGGCATCGGCATGCGCTATGCACATGCACATCCCGCAACTTTGGGAACGTTACACACAGACTCGCAGTATGACAACTATGTTAGTGATTAGTATCTCTGACACTCTAAGAAGGAGCTATTGCAGTTGTTTAGTATTCTGGCCTGGAACGGGTACTTGAAACTAGTTTCCATAGAATTTATGAAGGTTTTTATATGAATCCCATCTAGTTATGTGTATTTGGTATTTTTGACCCTTTGGAAAGTCGCTGTTTGGGGTCATTTTTGCAAAATATAGTATTCTGGCCCGGAACGGGTACTTAAAATTAACTTTTGTGTAATTTATGAAGGTTATTACATGAATCCAACCTAGTTATATGTATCTATTGTATGTGGTATTTTTGACCCTCTGGAAAGTCGCCGTTCGTTGTAATTTTTGCGAAATATTGTATTCTGGCCCAGAACGGGTACTTGAAATTAACTTCTGTGGAATTTATGAAGGTTATTACATGAATCCCACATACGTAGTTATGAGCATCTGGTGAAGTTGTTTTTTTGACCCTCTGGAAAGTCGACTTTCCAAGACATTTTACAAAATATTGTATTCTGGCTTATTAAAGGGTTAATAAAGCATACTATCAGATGGGGTTTGGCTCTTAACTATAGTTCTCAATTATATTTAACACATCCCAATGATTTTAGCACGAATTCCCTTTATAAAGAATACGATCCGGACTGTTTTTGGCTGTTCCGGTTGATATTTTGGTTTTTAAAGGGTTAATAAAGTACTATATTGAATTGGTTTTGTTTCTTAAATATTTTTCTCAAAAATATCTAACACATCCCAGTGATATTGATTTCTTTTGTAAATGGTCTGTTCCAGCCTGTTCCGTTCCTGCTTTTACATCGTCCCTTAAGAAGCAGCATGGATTTGTATCGAGAATCCAACCTCTCCACATACATCCACTGCGCTACATACGAGATGTTACAGCAAGTACACACAGCGAGTGCATCACTTCTGATATACTTTCCATAACAACACAACTGTCTTATCTACTCACTAATCGTGTGGTTTATATATTTAACACCTTCCTTGCTGCGCTTCTCTAGCTTGCACTTGCAAGAAGTAATTGCAGAATAAGAGGAAGTGAGCTCTAAGGAAGCAGGGTGGGGGTGTTGTTCATATCTATACATGCTCTGACAATATTTTCCACACAAATTACCAGAGGCTAAATCAGAAAAATGCTAATTTGGAGGTAAGAGGGGCCAATGGGGATGCTTTGTGTGGGCAGGCACAATTTGGAGGATGTGCTGAGCCAATGAGAAGGCAGCAGGTATCTGTGAATAATGCTCCGAGGTGTGAGGGAGTACGGTCATTACACTGAGCTCTCTAAGTGTGGATGATAGCTCCAGACTGACTATCACTGTCCTAGTGTAAAAGTTTCCAAGGCTGCCAGTGCTGGGTCTGTCATGGCCCAGACATGAGAGGAGGGGGCAGGGCTCAGCTCGTCAGTGCAGAGGCGGACCCAGGAGCACAGCTCACCTTACACTACTAGGTGCAGCAATACAGAGGCACACAGCTAGCATCAAGGAGCAGAGCAAGGAGCTGAGGCAGCACAGCCCGGACACACTGCCCAGGACTGGATTACAGGAGCCAGCATGGACAGCGCGCATGCCAGGCCAGTGTCCGAGGTGCTCCGGTACTTCGAGGTGAACGAGAACTGCGGACTGAGCAATGAGCAGGTCCGGAGGAGCCGAGAGAAGTACGGACCGAACGGTGAGTGCACGCTCAGCTAGTCCCAGACAGGATGTGTGAGCACTGTCATAGGGGATGGAGGGACCAACCCCCCCACAGAGTTTTCTATATTTGTATGTATTATTATTCTGGCTCCTACACCCCTGAGCACTGTATACATGAAGTTACAGGTCCTACACACAGGAGCCAGCACCGTATACATGAGGTTACAGGTCCTACACACAGGAGCCAGCACCGTATACATGAGGTTACAGGTCCTACACACAGGAGCCAGCACCGTATACATGAGGTTACAGGTCCTACACACAGGAGCCAGCACCGTATACAGGAAGTTACAGGTCCTACACACAGGAGCCAGCACCGTATACATGAGGTTACAGGTCCTACACACAGGAGCCAGCACCGTATACATGAGGTTACAGGTCCTACACACAGGAGCCAGCACCGTATACAGGAAGTTACAGGTCCTACACACAGGAGCCAGCACCGTATACATGAGGTTACAGGTCCTACACACAGGAGCCAGCACCGTATACATGAGGTTACAGGTCCTACACACAGGAGCCAGCACTGTATACATGAAGTTACAGGTCCTACACACAGGAGCCAGCACCGTATACATGAGGTTACAGGTCCTACACACAGGAGCCAGCACCGTATACATGAGGTTACAGGTCCTACACACAGGAGCCAGCACCGTATACATGAAGTTACAGGTCCTACACACAGGAGCCAGCACCGTATACATGAAGTTACAGGTCCTACACACAGGAGCCAGCACCGTATACATGAGGTTACAGGTCCTACACACAGGAGCCAGCACCGCATACATGAGGTTACATCTCCTACATACAGGAGCCAGCACTGTGTACATGAAATTACATGTCCTACAAACAGGAGCCAACACTGTATACATGAGTTTACATACATGAGATTATGTGTCCTACATGCAGGAGACAGCACTGCATACATGAGATTATGTGTCCTACACACTCAGTATTGCTCCCTGCTCATTGGAAGTTATATAGCAATTGAGGCTGAAAACACTCTTAGTCCTTTCAACCTTTTTAGATCTCCTCAGATCTGTGTAATATACACATTAATTGTTCCAGAGGAAGGCAAACAGAAAAATAAAAAAAACTATTGAAACATTTCCAGTTGTCTCAAAAGGAAAAAAAAAAGAAATTCCTTCCTGACCCCAGATACTGGTGATCGGTCCCTCCCTGGATCAGTACTCCCTCTCTTGTATAGTTACACATTGAGTGCCTGCCCCACTCACCTACCATCACTTACACATGTCTAGCTCTGTCCCACATAATGACATAGGGTCAGCTTCTGTCACCTGTAATAGACACTTATCATTCAAGGATCATATGAAAGTACCAGTATCCACTTCTGATTGGAAATTAACTCACATTATTACTGGTCGTACACCTGCCAGAACTGAGAGTAATATTAGTAATTCAAAGCTGATCCTGGGTGATACTGAATTAGCAATTAAACCTATGAAGACTTTATTAGTAATAATACCTCAAGTGGGAATTACACATTAGTGATCATTCCTGTATAACCCCTTAGATCTGTATTCACAAGTGTGATCTGTTCAAATTGAAAAATAGGCTGCTCAGAATAACATAGACATTGAAGAGGTATTATATCTTTAGTAATAAACTCACTATATAACACCATATGTCTGTACATATAAATAGTTACCTTGCCACAATGTCACTCATCAAGGTGTACCAAACTACTATACAGTAAGATTGTCGTCCATGTAGTACAGGCAGAGTTTGGTTTATGGCAAAACTGTGAAAAGTCCTTTCTTCCCTTACAATGGGAACGCAGATTAAATACTGTGGCCTGAGGCTTTTGAAGTGGAAATTAAGTTGTATTCATAAGAACCAGTCAGTTAATTTGTATTAAGCATTTATGATTTCTAAATGAATGTACACTGTTATACAGTCATCAGATCGATCCCGTTGTATAATCGCCAGCACTGACGTCTGCAGTGGCAGCAAGTAGCTGCTAGATGTCGCTATCCGGTTTTAGGGAAGGCCCTAAATATATTTCCCTCCAACATGTCGTAACTTGACGGCGCTGAATCGACAACGAGGCCATCTCTATGTTTGGCGCGGGCACTCGACCCTCTAGGTCCTCGGGTGCGCCTCTCCTAGCTCAAGGCCTCTTCTGTCGGAGAGCTTTATATGCATTGTGCGGCACTAGTAAGAAAATCGGCAGCGCCATCTAAAGGTTGGTGGGTGGCACTGCTGCTGCCAATCATTGGCAAAGGTCAAAGGACTCGGTCATCATTTTTCAATGTTGCAAGACCACAATTCGAACACTAAATTTACTGAAATGCAAATCTGCCTCCTTCTTTGCTCCTACCACCTGTTGGGACAAACTGTAAAGATGTCCCAAAATCAGCCTAGACACAGTTTAAAAAAAAAAATATATATATATTCTGATAAGACTAATGTAGCAGTGAATATAAAAAACACACAGAAGTGTGGAGAAGACCCAACCTGATATATTGCATAGATTGGTCGCTGTCTATCTGGGCAGTAGAGCAGGGAAGGGATGCCATTTATAAATATGGCATGTAACTGACTAACCTTTTTAGCATAATATATGAGAAAATGTATGTTCCAGTTACATATTAAAGCAGCTTGGCATTAAAGAGATTATTATTATTATATTCTTTATATTTTTTGGTGTCCTAAACATTTGATGGGAGGGGGCTTTTTTATTGCAAAGTGCTGGTATTAAAGTCTGTACACCGAGAGTAGAAAGTCCAATGTAACCGACCCATCTGTGTTGAAGCAAAGTTGTCCTCAGGTCTGTCTATACTATAGTTCAGCACACTACTTTTGGGTAAACTACAGACATATGTTTTATATGTCCAACAATCCTGGGAAAATGTATGTTTGAAATAATATTGCTTTTTATTAATTAACCCTTTCTATTTTGTAGTTTTAATTTTGCATATACAAGATTGTGCCTCTTTAATTACTATTTACTTTGCTAATTACTGTAAGAGAACGGGTAACTAAGAAAAGTATCTCACTCCTACACTATTCATAACAATATATTGTTGTTGTTGTTGTTCAGTCGGGTCCAACTCTCTGTGACCCTTTGGACTGCAGCATGCCGGTCACATCTTCTGTCTGGTTGTGCTTATCCATAAGGTTTTCATGACAAAGATATTGGAGTGGGTTGCCAGTTCCTTCTCCATTGCACTGCAATTTGTCTGAACTCTCTGCTATGACCTGCCCATATTGGGTGACTCTATGTGGCATAGCTCACCGCTTCACTGAGGTACGCAAACTTCTTCACCACGACAAAGGAGTGATCCAGAAGGGGTCTTAATATACTGTATTATAAATACCACTTTCAGTGAGGCATTCAACCTTAAAAACTTTACCACTTAATTTCCTTTTTAGTGCTGTCCAGAACATTTAATTGTGTTCTGAACAGCATGATTTTAATTAGATTGTTTGATTTATTACTAATTGCCTCTAAATTGTAGTGTTTGTGGTTGGTTGAATTGTCCCATTGATCAGGATCTTCACTGGTTGGGGTGCCTGTTTAATATATTAGTACTGTATACAGTTTTTTACTTGGGCAATTCTGATTAGTAAGATTGATGTTATAGAAGGCACATGTTTTTAATGCCTGAAAATACATTTGATGGTCGATGCGATCCTAAGCAATCTGTACATAGAGTGCACCTGGTAAGGTCCTGTTGGCCATGACACCAAGCAGGGCAGCCATGACACCAACCAGGCAGCCTGATATGTTCATGTGTCCTCTTGAATTCTGATCAAACTGGAGCAAAGAAACAAATATATTAATCTTTTAATGAAATGTCTGTAAAATGTTTTCAAACACTGTTTAAATATAGTAATGTTAATTAAATATATCTTTGCCTTTCAAGGTTGCCATGGTACCCATGACAGAGGGCAGTCTCATAGACTGCTCGAACAGCCTAAAACTTTTAACAGGGGAAGGAAAGAATTAAGTAGGCATACCTAATAAAACAACAACAACAATAATAATTATTATAAGGTGTTACTGTGCAGCCTCCAACTGACCGTTCTGCGAACCAGACTTCATAGCATTTGGGGCTAATTGCACTTATCTCTCCTTAGTAGCAATTCAAAATGGAGGGCTGCATTTACGTTATTTACGGTTTTATTAAATGGTTGTGGTGGTTAGTTGAATCATACATTTCGACTAAATCAAAATAAGGACATTACTTAGTGCACAATTGTTCATGACATTCAAAATTACAGTATTCCTTTTAATAAATCTACAAACCACGTTGCAAAAAAGAAAAGTTCAAAAAGTATGTGTACTGCAACCCCTGATTGGAGCAATAAATATTGGTCCAATTATAGTTATCTTACATGTAGCATATGTAACCTATAATAGCATATAGTAGGGCAATGTCATATTTAATATAGGAAGAATGCCCAATAAATTATTGGACTAATCCAGGGGAATTATGTATAGAAGCAATCCTCATTTATGCACATGCAAATCATAGGATAAGCTTTAATGCATACAAATGCTTATAAAAACAATCACAATAAACACTGGGTATGGATATTGGTAAAGTTCCTCAATAATATCAACAGAATAAGGTTTATAGTGGTCACCTGCAATAATACCCCGTGGCAAGAAAAATAACGGGGGTTGTGCAATGCCCCTCTTACCACATCACCTAGCAGGGAGGTGCAAAGTAGGCAGTTGTGCCTTACTAGGCCACGGTCTTCATTATCCACCTGTTCTTCTTTGTTTTTGGATCACCTCTACTCTGCAATATTAAGTTGATAATCAAAAGGTAATATTAAGGCCCCAAATAAGCTCTTATGCTATATAAAGGTTGTAAACATCTCATTATTTTATTTTTCTTTGTGACACAACTGTTTGTTTGTTTTTATTTCATGTGCAGTCTTTTTGATATCTTACAATCTCTATTAATGTAACAGCCTAAAATAAAATGTTGAGATGCATTGCTGGACATATGAAAGCAAACAAATTAAAAGCAGATATATATATCATTTGAGGCAATACCTTGACATTCAATCATTTGTCATGATTAAAGGGACGTTTGTGCTCTGTTAGGAGTTGGACTATAGCAATATGTGCCATAAAAGATTATTTTATGTGTTTTTAAAACTTGCTTTATGTTGCTATTTTAACTACTGCTCTCAAATTGGTAACATAGTACAAATAAATACAGCTTGAATCTTACTATTGCTGTCAATCATAACGTGTAGGTGTATGCAGTTTTAACAGTCTGAAAAGAATGTAGGATGCATCATAAGCTTTCAGTTTCTTTTGAAAGCTGTAGCCTACAAAGCCCCAATACCAGCAGTTGAAATATTATTAGCATCCAAGACCTTTCTCCAAGGACTCCTCTTCTTTCAAAACTGATAAACAAACCCTGCAGTGGTGGTTTCTGGCAAACCATAAATACTTACGGTATAATAGTTAATCAAATATTGTATTTTTTTTTTTTTTTACTTCTTAAAAAGATATTTAGCTTCTTTCCTATCACAATGTTATAAAAAAAGAACATACATATAGGACTCCAGTGTGTGTCACTTAAAAATATAAAATCTCTATGTAGTCACTGAACCATGTATTTCTTCACTTATTTCTTTGTTTGGGAGATGGTCATTCTGTAGTTCTCCAGAGGACAAAATGGGGGCTGCAGAGTTTTCCATATGGGGCTTCCTTTTGCTCAGTGCTGCCCAAGGAACCTGTAAATTAATTCTAACACACCACACTGCCTCTATCCATAGCCTCCAACTGCCACAAATCACAGGTCTTGCAGGCCTATCATTCCTGTTTGTAGAGTCTGTCACCTTAACAGAAAATAAAAAGCTGCACACCTGGAACTGGTTGATCTTGTCCAACCCCCCTACACACACACACACACACTGTTTTTGTTTGTGTGTGTTTTTTTAGCTACTTGGTCAAAATTGTACCAGAAAAATCTCTGCAGTGACAAGGAAACTAGGACCCATTCCAATATCTTTGTTCTAAATTGGCTCTAGAGTTTAGCAAAATCTTAATTTAATTGTTTGACTTAATTATGCCTTAATACCGTTTACTTGATTCATATAAACTACATTAAATTATAGCAGCTTCACTAATTTTGTTTGGGTAGCTTTCCAAGTATGAATAAAACACTAGATAAGAACAGTGGCACCCACTTCCTGAGAACATTTATTACATTATTTAATCTCATTTGTTAATGCTGTTGTGTGAAACTGTTTAAGTGAAATGGCAGGGAATATTTATATTTTTGGAAATGTTCTGACAGATGGTATTTTAAGACTATAATCTCAATTATAATTATTTGGCATTTTGTACTTTTCCCCATGCTGGAGAGAACAGTTGTCAGCATTATATATTCTTCCGTGTAATATAACTAGTCCATCCTTATCGTCTTAAGTATTGTCTCTGCATACAGGACTGCCTACAGGGGCGATACCGGATATTCCACAATGAAAGGCCCACCCTGGAAGGGGGACCTGATCTCGCAGATTAGATTATTATTACAATTTTTTAACTGCAGTTTAAAAGTCTTACGTGGTAGTTGCCACTTCATTTTCTTGTGGCCATTGCCCTTCTACAATGTATTTTCATATGCACAGAATAATACTGTGTGTGTGTGTGTGTGTGTGTGTGTGTGTGTGTTTTTTTATCACAGTATATAGAGTATTTTATAGTATTACCTTTTAATCAGGAAAATATATCTCCTCCATTCTTGTCCGTAATCAGTCAATTTAACCATTACAGAGAAATTTGATATAATAGTCTGCAGTTAATCCTATATTTTTACTTTTCTGTAAATATGTTTATCATTGTCAAGTTCTTGAAAAGAGCATTCTAAAAAATGTTTGTTTCAGTAGGCTTGCATATTTTAGAAGTTTTTCAGTGTTAGACTTCCAGTTTATTTCCATATTATTTTGTTATGTGGAGCGATGCATGGTTCCTTAATTTGCTGCTTTTAGGACCAGTGCTGATTTGCATCAACTCATTTCCTTATAGGCAAAATTTAGATTTTGTTTAGTTTCAGGAATAATACATAATTTCACTTGCAAATGAGTATTAGGCTCAAATATATGGTATGCCTGACTTTTACTACATTTACATGCATGGGATACACAAGACTGCTATGGAGATATTTTAAGTGGTTTGGTATCCCTACGTTGATAATCCATATGTTTTAGTAATAGGGGCACACATTACACATGAAAAGAAACCTTTACTCGCACTTGGTCACGTGTCAATGTAATAGTTGCCTCTTTTGAAGAACTTGACTATCTGCACAGTGTTACTAGAAAGTTTTAACTATTTATTGTATTCAGTTTTGCTTTAATGATTACAGACATTCTGTCTTTAACACGTCCCAAGCATTGAATCATGTTAGGAACAGTGAATTCAGATAAAAACTCTATTGCGTTCTTGACAAGAGCACTAAATACTGTAGAAGCATAACCCTCCCCTCAAGCTACAGAGATGGTAGCTATTCCTGACTTGAATATCTGCTAACGTAGAGCTTGACAAATCCCGATAGCCACACTTTTTTAAATTGTAATGTTATACATATATTTTAATACACAATTCATAATCTGGCTTCTAAATAATGTCTCTCTGGACGAAAAATTTAAGTTAAATATTTCATTCTCAGTGCTAATGAAATTCAGTAATAATTGTGCATGCTTAAAAAGGGGTCTATTCTATTGCCCATATAGTAATGTTACAGAGTTGTAAGTAAAGTTGCCACATATTCTATTAGCTACTCTCATCCTGATTGTGAGTTACCTGCCCACAATCACTACTGACAAGCCAAAGATGCAACTTAGGGCTAGCCTCTCCATTGATAATTTTTATTTTTATTTTTTGTTTGTTTGTTTGTTTTTTGGACAACTTGAACATTACAAGTGCAACATGCTTATAGTTACACCAAATCTCTATTCTATTAGATGTTTGTCTAGCTCGCAAATTATTGCATTACTTACACAAATAAACGAGTAGTAATTAGGACTCGCAAAGCTTTTTAAAGCCAGTTCTTTAATAGCATTGAAAGGCATTAGAATTTATTGCAGAACAGTCTCCGCCTCATAAATATGCAAGTAAAAATATTATTTTTAACTGTTATTTATGTTTAATACTAGCGAATTGCCCGTCAAAAAATGACGCAATGAAATTGTAAGTGAGCTAATGCTGTTTGGTGTATAATAATCAAATAAATAATAAATTAATATACTTTACCTATTTTGAAGCATTGTGTTGAAGAGCTGGCAATCTGTTTTGATGTTGCTGCTGTGTAAGCGTGATGAATGTGTGTAGTGTAATAGTGCGCAAGACCAAACCGTTAGCGTAGCTGTGTACTTCCGCATTGTATAAGTTATTGTTCGTAAGTGTTTTGTGGTGTTTCTGGTGGTGTTTTGCGTGTTTACAGTGCTGTAGCCTCGTTTTCGTTTTGTTCGGCGGACATTTTTTCTCTCGCTTAGAGAATTTCTTAGTGTCTAAACTCTTTTATTTTGAGTTAAATGAAGGTGTAAGTTCATTTTTTGAGGTCCTTGATGCTCCCTCTTGCTGTAAGCTTTTTATGTATGTGTTGTGTGTATTTATTGTGTTTTTTCATGTCCGCGGGTTGCGGACGATTTTTGCGAGGTCGTAATTGCTCGTAACGTGTCTCGTATTTTGTTTGCGAGGGTCGCAGTTGCTGGCAAGGAGCGCCTTCGGTGCTCATTGCCAGCAACTGAGGCCCTTGCTTTGCGAGGGCCGCGGGCTCGCTATGCGAGCCTGCAAGCGTGAGCAACAGCTCGTATGCTCACAACTATATATGTGATTGATCCTGGTATTCAAGGAGTTAATACATATCATGAAAGCCACATGCCATTGCCAGATGCTATAATGCATTGTCTAGAGTAATAGCCCAATGGGCAAACATTACTTATTGGCTCTCATTAATGCTTAGTCTCCTATTGAAGGTTATGTCTATACTCCATATTATTATTATTATTATGTCTATACTCCATATTATTATTATTATTATTATTATTATTATTATGTCTATACTCCATATTATTATTTACTGACATCATGATGACGTTCTCATTTTACTATTGGCTGTATCTAAGAATTAAATGATGGGCTTAGTTTAATATTGCAAGCTCATATAATCATGCACCCTAAAATTTTACTTACGAAGGCATGGCTTATGTATGAAGGCTGAGAGACTTATGTTGTGGGTTAGCGGTAATAGAATATGTCTAGATGTTTAGAGAAAGAAAGCACCCTCAGCCAGAATTATGTGTTAAAGTAAGTTACATTGATCACAGTATGTAACAAACTACATTGGACTTTTAAGATACAATTGAGCTGTAATACATTGTTTTTGTTTAATGTCACAATAAGAGGAATTAAAAAAAATAAAGCTGTCATATAGTTATTGGCTTATAAAATGCACCGTACTGTAAAATCACAATGTGCTTACATATACATGAAATAGCTTAAACCGAGAAATCCTGCAAAATTCCATATAATATTAAAACTGATTTCCTGACTCATATATGCGTACTGCCCACACCATCCACCTCCTGAGCCCACACGAAGAAATGAAATGTCTGATTCATACAGATTTGCTGATAATTGATGCACAGAATAGGCATGAATGCATTAGGTAGAAGATGTGTTGGCAGCAGTTTTTTTCACAATCCATTAACTGTGTAACAGTAATTATTTAAATAAGTATTAAAAAAGTTAATTGCTTTTCACATTTAAGAAAAGTTATTTCTATGCCTCAAGTAGGTTCTTCTATTTATCTTTTTTTTCCAGTTGAGAGTCTTTTAAGATTATTCATTTTGATAGTAATTATGATAACTTTCTTTCACATGTAGTTTAAAATTCCACCTAATAAGAATTGTATGTAGAATTATTTTGTACCTAATATGCTAACTCTGCTTGTAGGGAATACAAGGCCTTTATTAATAGTATCATTCGTATACCCTTCACAACCCAGAGAGGAATGTGCTCTGGTAAAATTAAGATATTGTACACTAGACCAATGTTAGATAGCACATCCTTTTATCATTTTAATTACCTTCTTTTGTCATTTTCCTTTTTACATAGTCATTTTCTCACATTTGTATACAAACAAGTGTTTATAGTTCAGCCAAGTATGCCCATTAGTAACAACCTGCATAATGAGCTCTATAAACTTTGGTCATAACACTTTTATCCTTGAAGTTCAACAGTATGTATACAGCATACATCTCATGGTGTCCAAAAGACAAGTGAATGAGTGTGTTCTGCTGGTAGATACAGGGCATACACAGATGGCGCTTTTTTAAATAAAGGAATTTTAAATAATAGGAAAGGGGAGTGGGGGTTACGTTGTGCTTGTTTGAAGTGACACGTAAGGGACAGCTGACTTTGTGCAGGTAACGTAGATAATTTGTTGTCTTAGTCTGTTGTGTACATAAAAGTGGTCTTCTAGACTGCTACAGTAAAATACTTTCAGAATGCACTAATGATGGTGGTGCAGCACAAGCTTTAATGCCGCTAGGTGGGGTCAGTGGCAGTCTTGGATATATCAGGGTCCTATGCAAGATGTATTTGGGTGTCTGAGATGTTTTACTTAGAGCTATAAGCAGCTTGAATGGCTACAGTAAATGTCCAGCTTTCATAACCTTTAAAAGTATTGCGAGTACTCAACAGGACTTTGCAAGGGCTTTTTCAGTCAAATATTGAACACACAGTACCATACTTTATAATATTGTAAGGCATAGAAATACATTAGAATTAGTTGCAGAACAGTCTCAAACCCCCAAATAGGCAATTACATTTTCTTTTTTTTCTTTTTTTTGTGTGTGTGTGTGAAATGGATCCCGGGACTTAAGGGGTTAATACATATCATGGAACCCGCATGGACTAGAACAGTTGCTTTAATGACGTTTATTGATTTCTACATTGCTGGATTGCGAGTCTGATCACTAAATTTACTTCTCAACACAAATTAATTCGTAGTCTAAGTGACGTTTAAGTATAAACTCCATGTTTTACTGATGTCTTGATGACGGGCTCCTTTACTATTGGCTGTTTCTAAGCAGTATTGCGACCTGTTTGTTTAAGAACTAAATTATGGGCATTAAAAAAAAAAAGCAGGCTTTACATTGACACATCAATGCAGTTTATTGTAATTATATGTATTTACATATGTTTTTTTCATAACTGCAATTGTTTTTGTTAGATTATTGAGCCTGAAAGTTGTGTATTTTAGACATAAATTACATGAAAAAGTCCTCCCACTCTCCGAATAACGTTATCGCATGTGATTCATTATCTCTGACTCTGTGTGTACGCGCACATGTGTCGTTGGGGGGGGGGGGGGGGGGATAAACACCCGAGCATGCCTAGTTTATAGAGCTATACAAGTAGATCAAATAAGACTTTGATGTTTTTGTATCTTTATTATGATTTGCATGTATAGATCTACCAAGTGCACATATTTATTTTCCATGGGGAGAAAATCTATTGTAATGTATAAAATATGTTCTTTTTAAATGGATGACATTTTTTTACATTATTTAATTGTAGAACAAATTATGATTATTTTTTTTCTATTCTGCTGTTGACAGTGTGCGTTCTGTCACATTGTTGCGGTAATTTAAATTTATCACTGATTTGCTTTTACAAACTGGAATTATGAGAACAATACAATTATTTTAATGATATGCCAAAGATTCCATATCAACAAAACCCCTATATATAGATAGATGTTTTTTTTTTTTTAAAGAATAAAGTTTTTTGATTTCCAATGGCATATATATATATTATTTTTTATATATATATATATATACTTTTTAACAGAAGACTGCTTTGTAATGAGTGTCTATATATTTTTTTTCATTTTACTGTGGTTATTTAAAATAATTCTACAGATTAAAGGTGATCTGATGTAACAGTGTCTTCAATCCCTATGTGGTTAAGGACTAACAGAACTGGATAGGTGATAGATTGCAACTGTTATATCTTAAAGGACCACTCAAGATTGGAAACAACTTTACATGCTTTTGAATAATGTAACAAATAAACAATAGGCCTCATTCAATTGCAAGCTCATAATTGCCTCCAAACTGAACTTTTGGCTGTGGGTCACATTTTTTTCTAAACCTTTAGATGTATTCAATCGTCTCTAACTCGCAACTGCCCTCTCACAGCCTCAACATTTTCACCATGTACTCATAAGTAGGATTTCAGGGGGCATGATCATATGATCTGACAATATTTAAGCAAGCCCATAACTTAATTCTTAAACACTCGCAATACTTCAATACTTCTCATTTACTATTGACTCTAACTAAAACATTAGTTCAAACTACAATTAATTAGTGTAGTGGGATCGGACTCACAATACAGCAAAGTTGAAATTAATAAATCGCATGGACTAGAACAGTTGCTTTAATGCTATTTATTAATATGTATTAACCCATTAATTTCTAGGATCGATGTAATTTGTTTGTGCTGCTTTGCAAGCTTGAGACGGTTGTGCAATTCTAATTCATTGCTTTCCCAGTATTTTAAAGAACAGTAGAGTATATTTATTTTCTGCTGCAGTTATATGAACAGGTGTTTAACCCACTTGGCGTCCTATCTAGTATTCATATAATTTTTTGATAACTTTGTGATTTACTGGTTGGAAGGAAATTGCAGGCTTGTTGGATTGTTGTAATTGAATATTGATTTTGCATCAGCGCTGGTAATATTTACGGGCTTGTAAAATCAATGGAGGAGATGGGACAGAATTAAGTTTTTGAAAACCGCAGTAATTTTGAGCCTGCAACTCGCAAGTTACTAAATGTAGCCAGTTACTTGAACTCTTAATGGAGCCCGTAAATGTAATTGCGATTCGGCCAATTGAATGAAGCTCAATGTTGGGATAATCCAACAGTGCAAAATCATTTTTATAGAAACTGTTATATGCTGCTGTCTTTGCTTCTGACATTGGGAATTCCATATTGGATTGCTAGTCTGTTGTCAAAGGGGAGGGTTATTTTACTGGGACTTACTACCCCTTTTATATAGTCACTTGACAATATAACTCCATAGAAGAGTATTTCATCAAAACTGAATAAAGAATATCTGAATCTATGGTTCCTCCCAGGTTAGGAGTAAAGACAAAACATAAAGATCTCCCCAAGAAAATTGCATTTAAAAAGTTATTTATTTTGCTATAGACTACAGCCTATTGTACTGTATTAGAGCAACAGTATGACCCTGTATGATTTCATCTTAACCAATGTTTCATGAATTGAATTTACTGATTTAATAACATTTTATAAAGTAGTAACCTCCCAGAATCTAAAACAGGCCTAATTCTGGTCTTTAGCCACTGCACAAACCATAAATATGCTTTAAAATAATCATTTTGAATATTTGTTTACCATGGCAACATCACAGAATATGCTGGGCTCATGGGAGATGTCTGGTTTGACCTCCCAGACCCTTCATATTTTAGCTGTGAATCCAAGCATTAGATGAGAGAGAGAAACATCCACTGAACGAGAACTATGAAATATTTCACATTAAATCTCAAAATGCAAGAAAACCGTTGTCAATTATGGGCTCATTAAACTCTCAGTTGGTCATAATTATGCACATGGGACAGATAAAAAGAAAAGCACAAATCTCAACTTCCATCATGTGCCACTTCAACCTGGCAGTGGCATTTTGTGTGGTAATAACGATGCTTCAAGGATCTCGGAAACCAGAATGTCACAAATGTACAAGCCTAGTTTTAATGGTCTTCATTTTTCTTCACCAAAGACCGTCCTTAGGCAGCAGATACTAAGTGGAAGCATGATCTTGGAAAAACTATTCTAATAGGGCAAGATTTTCACCAAAGAGTGGAGAAAGAGAGGATGTCCTGTGGTGTCTTTGGAAGGAACTGATAAGACCAGGTACTTTTTAGATAAATATATCAATTCTGGTCAACACAGTGTTTGTATCAGCTGTCAGTCGGGTATGAATACCTTTGATAAACCGTAATTAGGTTGGTCCTAAATAAGATCAATAAATAGTACATTTGAACGTCTAAACAAGTTCAACTTAAAATAATTTAATTTATGGAGGGCGTCAATTGCCCTTTTGCCCACCATAAATTAAATGATTGTTTTGGTAAACTACCCCCTTGGTCTCTGGTGGGTAGGTTTCCTGGCTTGTGCATATCCACACTGGGCTTTGCTTAAAGCTAAGTAATACAGCAGACAAATGAGTAAAAGGAGCCATGTTTGAAATGGTATTTGGTATAAAGCACAAAGCCTTTGTGGACACATTTTCATGTCCCTCCCCAGGTTCCCAGAATGCAGTGCAATAACTATTTCTTGGAATTCTGTTTTTTTTTTTTTTTTTTTTTTTTTTTACTTATTTTAGACGTTCAAATGTGAACACAAACATACTATTTATTTATTACAAATATGACTAATGACAATGGTATTCCTAAAGTGTTAGGCACTCTTCATCCCCATTTGCAGATAAGGTCTGTGAGACCGGCACCAACCCTAGATCCAGTTTTTGGGAAACCCCAGTATGGTTGAAGCTGCCCCTGCCTCTCATATTCCAAGAGGTAATACTGTATTACAGTTTGTGCAGAGAGCAAGAGACTGTATCCCACTCAGTGGCTAAATGTGCTTATATATACCGTAAGCTATTGGCAATTGTTTTAATGGCTTATGTTAAAGGGGAGAAGTTGTCATGTGACCCATGTTATAAATACCCTGTCAGATATATCAACTTTTTTTTTATTACAGTAATATCCATTCCTACAGATGAAAAACAATATATTGCTCTGGCCACCTCAAAGAATATCCACTATAGCTTTTCTTGATGGTGTTGAGGAAGGCATTGCTTCTTCATCTGCTGTTCTGTTTAACAAGGTAAACTTGGTTGAGACAAAGTTCTCAATGTTATGAGATAATGAGACCGAAACAGGAAGTGTAAATCCATAAAAAGCTTACAGCAGATATTCTAGTTCCCAAACAAATGTGCCACTCTCTCACTGCATGCTGCTCACGTTCTGCTGATGGTTTGGTTGGATGGCTGTGTCTGTAATGGCGTTTATGAGTATTATTTGTGCACAATTGTTTTATGACATTCTGTGGACAAAACTGACATCATTACCTGCTAGTTATAGATTTTGGAGTCAGGTAGAATTCTGTCCAAAAGAAAACTGGCATCCCAACAAATGTTTATCATTTGAGAGAGTTTTGTTAATCTTGTCTCTTTATGAAGTCGTCTTCTAACCAAAAAAACATGTTGCTCTGTGTGTTAGAATTAATGTGACAAATATTTTGCATACAAAACCATAAGGCTACCACTTCCTGCTATCCCAGACTTGCAAGACTTGTGCCACACACAAATAAAGAAATGTGAAATCTTACACAATTCATTTTTAGTGAGAGCTACATTGTTTTCCCCTTCTGGATTACTACCTTGACGTGGTGAAGGGGCTTATGTACCTCAATGAAGCTGTGAGCTATACCATGTAGGGTCATAGCAGAGTGTGCAAAAGCCCGCCTGCTGCTCAACACTATATTTATTATTTTTTTTTTTTTTTTTTTAAATGAGGATCATGGCAAACCGCAATCTCAGTTCTTGGCAAATAGTTAGGAAAAAAGTGGAGGCAGTTATAGATTATATTTTCCTTGGCTCGAAGATCTCTGCAGATGGTGACTGCAGCCATTTAATTCTGTAGAGAAAAGCTATGGCAAGTTTGAAGAAGCTATTGACAAAATTACACATATGATCAACGAAGGTCTGCATAGTTAGCACTATAGTATACCCATTAGAACATACAGAATTGAGAGCTGGGCCATAAAGTAGGCCAAGTGCCTTTGAATTATGGTGCTAGAGAAAACTGCTTAGGATCCCTTGAACTGCGAGATGATCCAATCAAACATTACTATAGGAAATAAAGCCAAACTGTTCAAAAGAAGGTTTGATCATGAGGCTATCATGATAAGACAGGATTCCTTAGAGACAACTCTACCACCACCTTCTTTGTGTGCCTTCAGTCTTTCCAAGTTCAGAGGTAGAGATGGATAGAAAAGGTAATTGAAGCAATGAGCATGAGCTTGAGGGAGCTCAGAGGCAGTGGCTGACAGATGTGGTTCATAAGGTCATGGCGAATAAGACATGACTGAATTACTAAACAACAAGATTGGTTTGGATCCCTCTTAGATCGAACATACTTTCATTGTATTGCTTTTTGCAGTTCAGTGACAGAGCTTACAAATAGTCTTTGCATTGTATGAAACCCATATTTGAGATAAACACTATTCTCAGCCTCATTTACACAAAGCTGTTTTATATATATATATATATATATATATATATATATATATATATATATATATATATATGATAAATAATCATTTACAGTAAAAAAAAATGTTAAGCATAATATTGTAGATATCCACCTGCCCTGACAGGTATGGTCTTAATATTTATACATATTATTGTTTCTATTTATAGTTCTTAAAAGCAACTTTTTTGTTCAGATAGTATGGAATTTTGCCAATGCAAATGATTATAATTCCATAGGTTGTACTGTCTTTTTATTCCGTGTTCTGCTCATGAATAATGAAACTTGTAAAATATTCAACCTTTTTAACCTATGTTGCTTGCAGTGGTAGGAAATACCTGGTGTTGGGTCACCACACAGCATAACTTGTTGTGGTATAATGATGCCGTGTGACTTTAGTTTACTTTGTAAGGACAACTTGATTAGAATTCTGCTCATGAATAGAGCTTTAAGGTTTGATGAGCTTTGCAGTGGAAAGTGTTCTTTGGACCCTTATGCATAAGATCACAAATCCATATTGTTGAACGTTGTAACGGAACCCATCACTGTTTTACCCTGTTTTATTATTATGGTTAAAATATGATCCTACTGTTATACTGTATGTATGTTGGTTTATGCTCTGCAGAATATTAGCCCAGACTATTGCAGACCTTGGCATAATAGATAATCCTATTACAGAGACTCCTCGTAAGATAAGGAAGTCTATTGTATAAAGTGTTTTCATTATCAGACATGAGAACAAAGACGTATAATCTGATCAATGTCTCATTGTATCAAAGTAGCCAGGTAACCTCCGGGGGGTGTGACCACCCCTTTTGTCTCTCTATGTGTATTGTGTGGCCAACTATGGGGGATGTGTATTGCCTGTGGGAAGAGATGGGTATATATATTTCTGCACAACAAAATAAAGACAGTATTCTTTGACTACCAAGAAAGTGTCGTCCAATATGGGTGGTCTGGGCTTCTGAGACTGCGCAGTGCTTCTATATGGATATTTAATGCTGAACCTGACTCTCCCTCTGGAACTCTTGGATGGGATTATACCAACTTCACTTTTACACAGCAGCTTGGCAGGGAAAAGGACGTCTCCAACGGCTGGTAGCCGTTACAAACGTGTCATTCTTTAATGTGGTTGTCTGTTTGGCTTGGCTGATCTGAAATTGATAGAATTTCAAGGTTCTAGCAATTTAAAGCAATATTTTTAATGTATTCATACATTTTGCTTCTGTTTCCACCTGAGGATACTATTATTATTATCTTTATTTATATCGCGCCAACATATTCCGTAGCGCTGTACAGGGGTTGAGTACATAGCAGAAAACAAATTAAACACCTTGTAAAGAATGGAGGGCCCTGTTTTTGAGCATAAAATCAAATGTACATAGAGCTTGTTTCCAAGGCCTGACACAAGATTGAAAACTCGCAAATTTACATACTACTCCATAAATTGTTTCAATGCTGCAAATCTAGTATTTCGTTTGCGTTTTTTTTTTCCTACAATTTTTCTAATGTTGTAGGCAATTCCCTGTTTGTGTTTATAGTTATGTCCCTGCTAAAACCTTTATTCTTGTTGCTCCAACATATTGCCATCTTTTCTTTGTCTTTTACATAGGAATATAAGAGCAGCTAATCTTGTAAACACTTTCAGAATCACAAGTAATGATTAGGTGAACATGCAAAAGATCCACTCTTTCTTTAATAATTCGTAAAATCCTGTAAATATGGTACTCCAGTAGTTTTCATTTCTTAACATATCCGCAGGTCTTTCTTTTCCATATCTCACATCTTTATCACCCTTGAACCTCATCTATTTGAATTATCCACATTCAAACAACTGGGATTTAAATTTACAACCTCACAGACTAGTGGCAATTCCCTCTGAGACCATGCTAAACATGATTGTGAACAAATCCAATATAAGCTACAATGTAATCAGTGTGACCATTCTAGCCTCCATCCTCATTATATATGTAGTTTTCTTCTGGGAGGGCTTCAAGGGCTACACAAGCAATAACTAAATATGTAAGGTCATTTTTGTTAAATTTTCAGACTGGTTTGCCACACAAGTTATTAACTGCAGGCATCCATTTTGTTTACTAAGCCTGCTGATTGCAGCTTTTATCTCAACAGGGTGTATCTTTGTAAATGAATGACCTTTGCATTAGAGCTAATGCGAGCACTGACATTTGTATATGCCACCTTTGCATTGTGCATATATGTTTCCTGCTGAGTCAGGAAGTAGGTCACTGGAAATTAAAATGGTAGGTTCTCCAGCAACATAGGTGCATATAATAAGTAATTAGAGACTGGATTTGTTTTATTCTTTTTTCTAAAATCATGTTGCTTATTTTCAAATGTAATTCTTCAAAAGGTGCTATTTTACATTTCTGACCACACTGATCTTTTGTCTGTGATGTTGCAAATCAGTTTTGTAGATTCCTTTTTAACTGGAACACTGAATGTCTAAAAATAAATATACACAAACGCTCTTGGACATACATAAGTTGTCATCATCTTTTTTTATATGCCAATAAGGCCTTGGATTTATGAGATTTCAGCATAGTTCTGTGCTACAGCTTACGAAGGACTGCCTATCTGGGCAGTATTGAATTAAACCACATTGTTTTCGTGGAATCCGTTAAGGATTATGGCTTAATACGTTAATGTCTAGTTTCCATTAATTAATTAGCCACCTGGGGATATTGGGAATGTATATTTAACAGGTGTGCCGCTGCCTTGTACATTCAGGCATGTTCCATTTGAGGGATATTCCTGTGGCACTTATGATATTTAAACTAGGAGGCTGTGGTTGAAACTTCTGTACAATTTTGTTCTTAAGGAATTAGCAGGACTGATTCCTAAATTAGGTATAAATAAAAGTGTTTACACTAGGGAACATGAGTGTGTGTGTTTTTTTTTATTATGTAAGTATGACACCCAGAGCCAGACCACAAGATACTGGAGACGTGCGAGCTGTAGAACTGTACAGGAAGACCTCAAGAATGGAGAGAGGAAGACGAGCAAAAACCAAACTACTTAAGCCAACTTGAAGCAGTCACATTACATTACTGAAGTTGGACATTAGCACATGAAACAATTTTTTATTTTAGGAAAAGGGAGTAATTTCCATAAGTGGTCAAAAGTAATAGTATTTTAATAGTAAGTAAATACATTTACTATTTAATGTTTATCATATTTTTATTTTTAATATATTTTTCACCTTATTAATATATTTTCAGTAAGAATAAAACGGTTATGTTAGTCCGCAACACTGCAGTCTCACATGATTAATTTTTACTCTCTATGATGCAGTTAGGTCCTGCTTTTAATGTTTGTGGGTATACATACTTGGCACAGTGATTGTTACATGCGTGTGTGATGACGTCAAGCTTGAACTGATAGTTATGCTAGCATAGTACCTGCAAGTGCCTTTACACTACAGCATTTAAATAGGAATGTGTAGCTGGATTTCAGGATCAGCCATTGTTATATGAATTGATAAAGTGCTTATTTAAAGAAATGTATGTACATAATTTAAATTAATGAGTTTTGAAAGTTACACTTTTTGTTTTTTAGCTGTCTGTAGTCCATTTTAATACCCCACTAGGATTATAACTAGTTATCATTTATTATTATTGTTTATTTATTTGTAATGCACCATTTATATTCTGTAGTGCTATACATGGGTTACGATCAAGGCAAAAAAACAATAGCAATATTAACACATTGCAAAGGATGGAGGGCCCTGTCTTTGAGCTTAGAATCCGGTGTCCGTAGAGCTTTCCCCAAAGCACCGTGAAAGATTGAAAACTTGCAGACTTATCTAGTTGACATATTCCATCACTCGCTACTTTTTTTTGGTGCATAATTACAGTACATGCTTAGTTTGTCACAAAATTATAAATTGCATAAATTGACCTAATCTGAAGCCATCTGTCCTTGTTAGGCTGAGGGCCTGCTGTTAGTTCATCTGTCTAATAACTTTTAAGATGAGCAGGCGTACAAATGTCAAATGCATATTACTACTTGTGCCATTATATTTAGAACAGACTATTTAACTATTTCTTCCCAGATTCAAATTTTCTGACATTGTAACGCCAACAGAAAAAAATAAGTATTTGTTTTACTGTTCAGTGCATAAAAGACCTGTAGACATTTAAATGTTTATTAAATGGACACTAAAGTCACCATATTCACTCTGTACTACTCTGTGTAATATTTTTTTTTTAAATTTAAGTCTGGTCAAGAATAGATATTGTCATTTTTAATTGTTGCTTGTTTAGCCCCTGAAGCCCTCCAACAAAAACCGGTTCAAAGTATATAAATCACAAAAGTTAAAATAGAATTGTGACCATTTATAGCCTGAACCTTATTATCCATGTGGAAGTTCATCTGCTTCTACCAATTTTTTTTTTATTAATTTTTGTTTAGTTTTAAATATTTTAAAATCTAACAATTCCCCTATTTGTTATTTCTGTTTTTATAAAAATGAACACTTATATACAAAAAAGGCACTTTGTGACTGGTGTTCATTTTCTCTCCCTGACATTTAATAGTATTTTTGTTTCTTTTTAAATTATACCATAAGACTACAACTTCATAGCTATTTGCACTTGCCACTAGACTAAACCTCTATGCTTTCTAGTGAGGGATATATCTCTCTATATATGTTCTATAATCAAATTTGTAGAATTTAATGCTATGTTGTAATTCTACTATGTAACCCTTGCTCATATCAGTGTTTTTTGTTATTATATTGTTCTTTTCTAATCTATGGCTCCAACGAACTACATTATTATTATTATTATTATTAATAATAATATTACCCAGCAATTTATTTATTATGTACATAGCCATATTGCATTTATCTTTTAAATATGTCTATCAAACTATTTTTTTTTTTAACCAAAGTTTAATCACATTAGATCAGGCTGCCGCGGCTAGTTCCTGTGTGAAACTTCCTTCCCTTTTAAATGTGTTTTCAAAACTGTTTTGCTATATGGATATGTATGTAATGGATGCAACACTACTTTACTTTATTTGTAGTCAAACATACACTAGTTACAATTAAGATGTTTGTTTGTTTATTTTTTGCTTATTTGTAATTTTGTGTTTCTAGATCAAAATCACCAATACTTATGTTTTGTCAACAGTAAATATGCTTGTCTTGCATAGTAGAGGGGTCAAAAGTGAGCACTTTGTTATAAATGAAGAAAAAAAAAAAAATTTATTTTAATGACAAATGTTCTTGCTATTATCTTTAAATTGTAAAAGGTTATAGTGAAATATTACTTTTATATAGAATGACTTGTTGCACCATTGTTTGCAGGAAAAGTTTCTAATTCAGGTCTAGTATGCATAACTAAATGCAAATGCAGTACAACAGATTTAACCTGGTGTTAGCGAGTATACAAGATGTAGGTCACAGGAATCAAATTATATTTCCATGTACCCTACCAGTCCTAATCATAATTCCAGATTTCTGATAAATGCACTGAAAAGCTTAATCTGTTGTGCTTTTATATAACATTCAGATAATAAATATACCCAGATCTGAATTCTAACAGAATTGATTTCCAGTACCCTTTCTCCTCAAACATGAAGCTGTAAAAGGTAAAGATGAGTTCAGGGGAGCCCAATGGTTGGAGCCCAGTAGCAAGTATGTACCACCAAATCAATAAACAGAACTAAGAAACGGTCAGGCAGGCAGCAAGAAAGACCGGTCCAGGAACCCCCAAATAATCCAGAATAATTAAAGCTAAGGTCGAGCACAGAGCAACACATCTGCACTCTGTTGCTCAGTCCCCAAATGTGCACTCACAAGTCTCTCTTACCATTCATTCACAGTCCAATTCCCACCCTCTGCCCAGTTTACTACCACTGCATTTTTTTGGTAATGCTGGTAGCAGAGGTAAAAAAAAAAAAATAAGTGCTAGATGGTAGAGAGGCAGTGGCAGGTTTAAGGTTAGTAGAAAAGTAGGATTATAATGGTTGAGGAACATTCCAAAGTCTGGGGCATGTGGAAGGTAACTTAGAGACATGCTTTATAATATGCCTATGTATCACTTTTTATTAAAATCCCTGTTTTTTTTTTGTTGTTGTTTATTTTGTTTTTTCTGCCTAAAATATTACAAATAGTTCCGAACTGGTTTATGCACATCATGAAGGCAGTGTACTTCTAAGTATAGGTGTTGCACTCATTGTAATCAATCAATGGCAACATTCTGCAGCATGCTAGAAGAAAACAGAGCTATTAAGCACTTCTTTTTAATAAAATAAAGTACATAAAAGTAAATCGATTCACTCCTAGTGAAATCCAGGAACGTTACATGTCCCTTTTTTAAGGTCACCTCCAGAAGAAATGTAGAGTGAAGAAAGGGATCTGGGCAGGCAAGTTCTAACAGGTATCACAGGCTAATGTGGGTATTAGTAATTCAGAAGAGTAATAGAAAACAGCAAATGTGTAGTCACAATCTAAAATCCAGTCAAGACTGTCAGAATCACATGATCATGGAACAGTTCTGGCTTGGGCACTGTGGTCTCAAACTGATGCCCTTGTGGAGCTGTTTGGGTTTGTACCAAAATGAAGGCAGCTCATGCCTGCAGCATGGCTCCCGGGAATGACTCTCAGAATATCAAACATCACAAGCAATTACGCTTCATATGCAAGGGAACAGAGTGGCGCACTCAGATGATATGGGTAGAGCACAAAGTCTTACTGTTCCGCACCTCTCTAAAAGCCCATCCTCTCCATGTCTTACCCTGATATAACACGGAGAGCGTAAATGATGATCAACCACATTCGCCCTTTCTTTTCCATCCATCCTAATTATCTGATGTATTCATGACCTCCGTCCGAACACTGCATCATTTCTGCAACAAACCCAAATCTCACACTATGATTTTCAATTTATTGTACTGTTTGTGTGAATCTCTAAAGTGCTTTAGATAAAAAGCGCAATATAAATAAATGTTAGCAACCCATCCATAATTTTCCATGCTAGATTTACTTCTATATAAGTGACCTGATTTTATTGCAGCATATATTTGCCTCTGTGCTGTTTTTCCTCCATTTGTGCATTGTTGAACTTTATATGATGCATAAGTAACATAATGGCTTAGGTTTAAAAATGTGTGGGTGATGTACTATGTTTTGATATAGAGGAACGCAAACAAAAAAAAAAAAAAAACTTTCAACATTTGCCAGTTATGTTTTACAAGCCAGCAAAGACGAAAAAAACTTCCTGTTTGCTAATAAATTGGCTCCCTGATTTAATAAGCTTGCCTGTGTATTCAACTTACACCTACACTAAGCAATCTCAATAAAGATTCCAATATAAAACATTCAGATAATATGAGAGTCATTAAATCGGGCACATTTTGTACAAGGTCGTTGGGACATTTTTAAATTGTTTAAATCCGCTTATAATGCAAATAGAAAATCATCGCATTTTGTTGTGTGGTTATGCAATAGCAGATAATAATATGCTGATTGGATCTACTTTAAGAACTGTCTGCCCATTATAGTTTTGTCATTTAAGACACAATTGGATATACTGAATTGTATATGCTAAGCTGAGAACTGATAAATTCGCTAATGCCTATGTTATGTCACCCCACAAGGCCTGTCACATCTTTGTAATGAGTTCTCTAATACTCTTACTTTAGTGTGTCTGGCCCATTCATTCATTAAAGTAAAATGAGCCTGTCTAAATTCCCAAAACTTTTTAAGATATGCTATTTAGTTTGTTGGTGCTGCCTCGCATACAAGGACCCATCCAATGAAGTTGGTGAGCACAGGGCTACCCTGACATCTCCTCCTTTTATATATTTGCTGGGTAGGTGCCTGTGGGGACAATCAAAAAGCCAACAAATAGAAATAGTTGTATCTCGTTCTTCTCCACTAATAAACTGCGTCCCCCGTTACCACAGGCTTGGTTGCAGTGGGCCTCTAACCTGTAGTTGGCCTTGGTACCGTTGCTTCTGCATGCATATAAGCAGTGCTGGTCCTTATCTTTTGGATCTGGATACAAGAAGTTATTGACTCAAGGTTGTACCTTGTACAAGAAAGTCAAAGTTTGTATTATTCCTTATTTTGTTAGTGTTATAAATGTCCAGCATTTATATAGACCGCCGGTATAAAAGGGAAACAAAGGGCCAGTTAAAGTATGTCTACAAATTTAATACAGGCAGAAAAGAATAGATTTATGTTTTAAAATCGTAACTGGCACATTAGTAGTGTTCCCCTTCTTCCATTGTTTTCCATCTGCTGAAGCCATTGATCAAACAAGTAGCTAATGACTTTGATTAAACTGCAAGCAATAGCACCTCCCTATCACTAAAAATGTGGTTGTTGATTGCATTTTATTGTGTATATTTATTTTTAAAAGCATACAATTTACTTGTTGCTAATAAGTACAGAAGTGTGTATATATATACTTCTAGTAGCCCTTTGATACAACCATAAGTATGCATACTAATTGGCTTGAAAGCTCTGTTTTCTGAGAGATTATAATGTAAGTGTAAGAGTTATGCTTCACACTCCGCTGCTTAGTTACAGGTGTCTGAATATTCACTGTAGGGTGCTATACAAAGGAAATAAGTGGAACAGGGTGTGGTGAGAACAGGGTCAGATTAAAAAAACCTGATTGTGCTTATGTTTGATTTTCCTTGAAGCTTGGAGTACAAACAATGCATTTACTGTCATGTACTTTACACACTTGGTTGTCTAAGTGACATATCCTATAAGCAGGATACCAGTGGATGTATAGTTAAAGAGACATGACACCAACAAATATTTAACTACGGAATGATTTTAAAGATTACAAAAGAAATGTATTTGTTTTGTTTTTTGCAGGGAAAATCGCTCCAGCATCAATATTCAGACTCAGGTCAGGGCACCAGTAAAGTTATGGACTGATTGGCAGCAGCTGACACTCACAAATCAGAATTTGTCAGAAGTAATTTCTTACAGTGCTGCAAAGCTGCATTTCCAGCAACTTGGTTTTATAAATCTGCTGAACCACTTTTCATGCAAACCTCTTTGATAATGTTTAAAGATTGATATGTGACTTTCATATCCTTTTTAAGACTGTGGGATGAAGTATGCTGATAAAATGAAAGGTCCATGGTCATCAAACTATTGTTTGGATTTATGTTTAAAGTGTTGTGAATGTCCTTGTTACAAGAATAAAGCCTTCACTTCTACTAACTTTCCACTTTAAAGTCTAGTATCCGCACCTACATGAATGACCTTTTTTTAGGTTTATTTTTTTGTACCAACATGTAACTTTTTATAGATTGTCATACTTTTCTCTCTTTCCTTTGTTTCTCTCAACTGCTTTGCTTCCTTGATTTCTCTTTGGCAACATACATTGAAATGTTTTAATCCATATAGCATTGATTTCTGTGTGTGTGTGTGTCTGAAAATGTTTGGTTGATCAGTTTTGCATATCATGTCTAAGGATATTTAACCTCCAGGCATTCTTCATCTAATTGCAAAATCCTGGAATTCTCATTTAATATGTGCACCATTTCTGTCTATCCACACTAATTGTGTTGTAATTATATCTTGCATACTCCACTTTCTGCCAGTGTGCCAATGCACTTCCTTAATAGTGATGATAATATGGAGCTTTGTCTTTATTTCTTGCCAAAAAAAAAGTTCCTAATTTAAAAAAAAAAAAAAAAGTACTTACTAGATATTCTGCTTCATAGCACGGTCAGAACCGCTTTTTGATAAAATGTTTTGTAAGTGTTTGCATTTGCAACGCCAAGTAGGGAGTCCGAGCATTATACCAGCCACAGCAGTCAGCTGATGGCCTAAATGCTCGCTTGTTTTTAAATGGTACAGTATTACTTTTAATACAAAAAGTATGTCATCCTTTTAAAGCCTGCATATTTAAATGCATTCTAGACAAAGAAGTCACTTTTTGGACTATTTTAATGTTTGATGCATATTACAGGTAGACCCTGTTTAACACTGATTTGCTATAAAGCTGTTTTTGCCTGACAGATCCCCGATTTTTAATACTCATTTGATGCTTGTGTGTTTGATTCCAAAACACCAAGAGCAATGAAACACATTTTAAAATAGTTTACCTATGATTTTACCCTATATTAAAATTGACCCTGTTTAACATGGTTTCGTTCAGTACTTTTAGGAAAGCATTTACAACATTTAAAAAAAGGTGTATATATATTTTAAAAAAATAGAACTTCAGACCAACCTTGTACATGGTAACATACTGTGTATTCCATTTATGTGGAGACACAATGTGAGACAATACTTGCTATTGAATATATGCTTGTCCAGTTTACTCCTTGATGGCCCAAACTGCACATCATTAACATGTTTTACAATCTGTTTTACTGAAATTAACTCAATAGAGCTCAAACTTTCTTTTCATTAATATAGTGTGTTACACAGGTGCCATTTAATGACCATTTTCTAGTTCAGCTCAGTCTCTTCATGCTTATTTGCTTGAGCTGGTCCTAATGGAGCAAGCACTTCATATTAAGTTGGGTACAGTAGTCAATGAGAAGCTTTGGCTGTTCTGTAACTATCATGTCCTACAATATTTTAGGAGGGAATTGGTCCAGGATAAATTACCAAATGATTTTAGTGTGTGAATTCTCATAAACCATTATTAAGGAACATTAAGTGTTGACTGTAGTGTTTTATCTCTTTATTGTGCTGAGGGATGACTCCGAGCTACCTGAACGCTTGGTGCGCTCCCATATGCAAAGACTGGCTCACATAGTACATTAGTCTTATTTACCAGATGGGTGGAGGAGATTTTGCTCTCTCCCCAGCAGTCTCCAGTAATAAACTCTAATACAATAGCAGCCTGTGACTGAACCAGCTTGTGTGCTAAATTTTCATATCCTTTTCCTGAACTGAAACAAGCAGATTGTACATGCCAGGAGTTATACAAAAGACTGACCTGTTTACCTCATGCTGCCAACAAAAGGCTTTTCCTCTGATAAGGTTCTGCAGTTTTTACCAGAGGGAGAGAAAGGATGAAGGATAACATTGTGTTGAGGTACCATGTATTTCACAGCATCAATTGGCTAATGTGCGTTTGCCAAACATTAGGCAATTGCCATTCAAAAGAAAAGGCAAACTGATTTGTCCGATTCCATTTTTGTGCTGGGGAGAGGAAAAGCTGTTTGTTGATCTACTACTATCAATTGTATTGATACCTTTAATGACTTCCATTTTTGCTGTCTTAAAGAGATTTTGAACAATGCAATATGCAAGCTCTTCAAAATAACATGCTGTTAAAGTGATATTTCAGTGCCCCCATTTCTAAATTACCATAAAACAAGTGAGATCTAAATTGTTACAACTGCACCTACTACTACTGTTATGGAGCCACATTCATACAGGTATTTTTGTTTTAAAGGGACACTGTGACCCCCCCCCCCCCCCCCCCAACAGTAGATTGATTTAATCTTAGATCCTATTAAAACGGAGTGTACATTGTAATAGCCTTTTTTTCTCTACAGGAAATCATCCCTGTGATAGATATTCTTGATTTTGCAAGTCCTTTATGCGAATATGTGGTTTATTATGCTAATTTGCTGTGCAGAGTACTTGATAAGCTTAAGGGGAGCATCTAACCGCATGATAAGATTGAGGTATAATTGTTTTGGCCAGCAAAGAGACAAACATGCAGAGTGTGATTTATAATTACCCCCTCAAAGCAGCTAACATATTATGGAAACACTCATTTGCATAACAAGTTTTAACTTAAAAAAGCTAATGCAATTTATAGCCAGACTTCCATGCTGTTTAAGAATAATGTTAAAAATAAAAACATGATTTTGTTTGTTTTTGACAGCATCACTTTAGGAGTAGAACAAACACTAGGATATTGTTAATAATATTTCTGATAGGATACTTTTAAGCATAATTTCCATGGAATATGGATTTCACTTTTTGCACCACTGTGCCTACTCCTACAACAAAATCATTTTTTACAATTCTGGTCCTTGGGTCAGACCACATATGAGTAGATGCCTACTTTAGCACAGATGCTCTAATCTGTGGTTTTGTAGTTTAATTCAGCCATTTAGGATTTGTTAATCCTTTTCCTGAGCACATTTATGTAACTTTAGAACAAGTTTTAGGAAACACTGCATAGGGCGATGGCTTGGCCTATAATCAAGCTGAGATTGTTTTGAAACCTTAAAGGACCATTTACCTTACTGTAAGTGCTCTTCACAATGTGAAAGAGTACAAGATTATATGTTAAAATTATCTATTTCTAGATACACTAATAACTGATACAAACCAGATACACTAATAACTGATACAAACCTAAAGTTTTAAGCCCCTGTTTACATATAAAGTGTAGCCTGCCTACTGACTGTTGCATGAATAATAAAAGATAGCCAAGCGAGCGTGTGTTATGGGGGCTCTCTATTGGGAAGACAGTGATTGATGGCAGTTTTTTTCCCTGTACTCAGGACTGTCCTGACCAGTTAACCCATAATTTACCTGTTTAGCTGAGTCTAGCATTCTATGCCTGCACAGATGGATTTAAGAGTTATTTTTTCTTTTGATTTCTGCATGGACAGTACCAGAGCAAAGAACTTAGGACTAATCTGCAATGTTCAAATTTCAGAGGCAACAGAGCAGAAACCTGAATTTTCTGTCAAAGAAATTACAAAAAATGACAAGGTTGGTTTCCTTTTAAACCAGATATGTAAGCAGTCTTACCATTGACTTGAATGAGACATGTGCCCCTGCAACCTTACTGCACTAATGCAATAGCAAGTGGGCAGTTTATTACATGTATAAACAGATTTTATTTTATTTCTCAGTGAAAAATGCACATATTTCAACATGCTTTTAGTAGAGCTTTACTTTGCCTTTTTAAGGGCCACTTAATTCAGCACAATTTAGACATCGGAGTATTACTTTTTCTTTTGTTATATACAACGTGGCAGGGCATATCGAGGCTTACTTCTACTCCTGTGCATACTGTTACGAAAGAGTGCTGTATATCCTACTTCAGCAAAAACTGTGAATTAATTTTCTGTTAATATAACAATAACAAATGGTCCACATATTAAAAAGATCAAGCGAGATCTAAAAAGGTTGAACTTGATGGACTAACTCTTTTTTTATTCATCCTCAAATACTATACTATTAATAATAAACTAATTCATTAATAACTAATCTGCATATTGCAGATCAGTGGAGATCTTAAAAGGTTGAACTTGATGGACTGAAAGTCTTTTTTCAACCTCCATTACTATGTAACTGTGTAACAGTGACCATAGTCTTTTTCCTGGGTAATGAACTTGTGAACATAAACCCCTATCTACCTTTTTGTAGGCCATTCAACTCCACTTTTCTCCAAATGTTTTGTCATCGTGTGTGCTTGGGGTTATTCAACTAAGTTATAACAATTGCATGCATAACCAGCTATATAAAACATTGCAATCTGAGCAGTGCAATACACTGCACTAAAATAGATTCATTTTTGGAAGTAATGCCATTCCTTAAAAAAATCTAAAAAAAAGCATATCAAATATTTAACTATTTTCTTTTTTTTTTCCCCACTGAATCCTGTATTTTACTGCATCTTTGGGAGTTGTTAAAAGTCCTAATATGTTTTATTGAATGCTAGATGACACTAAAAGGAACACATATGTAGATGTGTCAACCAAATAGCCTTTTCTTGGGACAACAGGGTTGCTAGTATGGTCTTGAACTGTTTAACCCCTCTTCATAGCCTTTCTGTCTCCAGTGGAAGAAAAGGTATTGCATTGCTTATATAGCTTTTTGTGTTTTCTTTAATCAGTATATAAAGGACAGCATAGCTGCCAATTTACTTCTGTCCTAATCATGTGGGTTTGCGTATTCCCAATCTGTTTATAGCCATCTACCCAAGGGCTTAGTGGAAATCTTTTTTCCAGTATGGTTCTTCAAGGGAAAACAAAGCACTCCTTGAGTTTATTTCTTTTCTTTCCCCCCCCCCCCCCTTATTCGATGAAGGATAGCTCATTTGATGCCGCAATAAGCTTTGAGAAGGCTTTGCATTTTTCCACTAGTCTCAGCCAAACCAATTGTTGAAAAGAGGGATAAACAATCACGCTGTCAAAAATCTGACTTTCCAAGGGAAAAAGAAAACTCCGGGCAGACAAGAGTGTTTCCTGCAGGGGCTGCCAGCCGGCAGGGCAGCCTGTGTTAGTGTGTGAGAAGGGGTTGCACAGTTAGCACTCTGTATTGTAGCTTGCTCTGTATGTAATCTGGCTCTCGGAATGTGGCTGGGCAGGCTCTGCTGATGGAAACTCTTGACTGCAGCCGGGGAATCCCTCGGTCTGCCATTGAAGGAAACCCCAGACTGTGGCCTTTTTGTTTTGTTTCTCATCTTCCTCCTCAGCCCGGCATGTCTGAAAAACATAAGGGAGAAATACTGAGGTTTTCTTGGATACTGGGGACATGGCTAAATCTTGTCAGCCCTTTCCTCAGTCACTCTATTTTAAACAAGAAAATGTGACTAACTTCAAAAGAAAAATGTTTATTAAAAATAGTGCATATAAAAGCAAAGTCAGAGGAAAACCATTAACTGGTGCATTAAGGGTCACTATAGCTTTTTGTTAAAACCTTAAGTGTTCTTCATAATGTGCAAACTGGTATTACCAAGTTTTTTTTAAATATAGTCCTCATTTTTTTTAACGTATTCTCTGTGTTCCTTTTATGGCTGCAGACGTTTTGTCTTTATTTCAAATGGGATTATAAACCTGGGAAGAAGTGTCAATAGTAATGAATAGAAGAGTAATTTCCAGTAGAACAGCCATGCCCCTGAAGCTACAAGCAACCTAGCAGTGCAAGGTGGAATTTCCCATGACATGAGCAGAGTCCACTAAATTTAAGCAGTTCTATAAAAAAAAATGTTTTTGGGCACCTGCCTCATATAGCTGCTAAAGTTAGTTTTTGTACATGCATCACAATTGTGATTTATGTACCAATAATGGTTATAGAAGTTCATATTTTTCCTATATTTTGTTTCATTTCCCTCTCTACCCAGCTTTGCTAAAATTGACCTTTTTTCATTATGCTGTCAGTGATTTGGAATTCATAAAATCTTCGGCACTGAATTGAAGGGCAGATAAATTCTTGCAAAACTGGGATCGACACATGGTATATAATTGTAATTCTTGTGAGGGAACATGCAAGTGGAATTATTAAAGAAAGTTTTAGGTATTTATGCATAAATGAAAGAAAAAGATCCTCCTGTACAAATTATCTGATTATCCTTCATAGTTGGTGTTGATCAGAGTTAATGACATGCCCATCTTAATTTAATCCTATGAGATAAATTCACTGGTGGTGGTGGTTAAGGGGGAGGTGACCTTCCTATGTAATTGATGCCTAAAATATCCAACTTTCAAGACCAGTTATTTAACACTTACCCTCAATATTTTTTTAAAAAATAAGATATAGTTGTGATTATTTATATTTTCTCAATGTGTGGGACCTTTGCTGTGTCGCTTAAATCTATTGATTTCCAATGGAAACCCATAGGGATAAGTTATGCTTGCATACATGGGTTAAGCATCACTTTGCATAATTGTGCAGTGTCTTAGTCGATTAGGTAAAACATGTCTTATCTGTTCTCCATTCTGATCCATTAAGTTCCCTATATCAATCTGCTATCCTCATGCAAAAACCTCAGAAAGCACAGAGAATTAAGCTTTAACCTATATCTGTATCTAGAGCTTCATTTTTTTTTTCTTGATGGAAACTTCTTGTCAAATCCTCAGTCACCCACACACTCTTCTTCCTGGAATCTCCTGAAGAAGTAAACTGTGACCTAATCTTTAACCAAACAGTTATGGCTGGATAATAATGTGTTGAGAAGGATATGTGTGCCTTGTACATGGAAAATGGATAAACTTTTCTTTTCAAAAGAAAATGACTAAAATATATTCAGGGCAAAAAAGTGCTGTCTGCTAAATCGCAATATATTTTAAGGTCTGCGCTTACCCATCTGTACTGATCTAATTCCAAAGACTCAACACATAACTACCATTTTTAATTGTTCTTTTTTTAGATATTTTTATTGTAGTAGTAGTAGTAGTAGTAATAATAGAGAAATACAAATAATCAACATATATGTTACAACACATTCTATATTGATGTGTATTTATAATCTCCTTAACGATAACCAAGAAAATGTGAATTTGAGTTTTTTGGAATTATGTATATCTGTGAGCTTGCAATGTGCTGCATGAGCTCCAGTTTGGCAGGTTTCATTCATAAGAACATCAGTTGTTTAAATTTTAGGCCATACATAGAAAAATAATATTTAATATTTTAACTTTCTTTCAAAGCTCAGCTTGTAAACCTCCAGGTGACCTGCTTGTCTCCAACGCTTATGAGGTAATCTAGGGATGGAAGCTACTCTGACTTGGAGGTAGTCAGGAATGGTCTGATGTGAAGTGTATTTCCTTGCGTTTGGTAACCCAAATTAGTTGTTCTGAATGTGCATTTCAGGCACATTACCTACACTAAACGATGCCTTTCTTATTGAAAGCCTTTTAATGAAATCCTTAGATACATAAATACCAACTTTTTAATGATGGAAAGTACCATCACTTAAAGGGACTGAACTCTTTGATACTACCATGGACCATAATGTTGAGAATTCAAAATCACATGGAGAAACTGTTCTCATACTATTTACCGTACTTACCTTGACTGTCGTATACAGTTCAGCTGTGCCCTTTTGATATACCGTATTGGTCCGAATATAAGCCGCACCCACATATAATCCGCACCCGTAAAGTTCAAGGGGAAAAAATTGAAAAAAGATAGTACTCAAATATAAGCTGCACCTGTAAAATTGTAGAGAAAAAGACTCTCAAAGTATTCAGCCATTGCAAGAAACAGGCTTTCTAATTAGCACTGTTGCTTTTTTTTGCAGGTTACAGGCTTTACAGGATGTTAGAATCACTAAAACCGTAAATCGCTATTTAATACCGCAGTCTAAAGCACGAAAATCTGCACCCTTAACTCGCAATCGCGCAAATCTGCAGTAATTTTGCGTTTGCGAATAGAAGCCGCACACGTAACAAGCAAAGTTAGCAAATCGGCAATGATTTTTTTTAGTCTCGAATATAAGCCGCACCCGTAACTCGCAAGCTCAAAATTCGGCTTATATTTGTACTAATACGGTACTGAACGTATTGGAACAAGCTCTGAGGTCACAAAGAAACCATGAATTACAATTTCCCTCTAAATGTTTATATACTCTTCTTCTTCTTTTTTTTTTTTTTCGCTCTAATAATATATTTCAGCTTTTTTTTCTTAGTAGATATGAAACATAGGAGCAAGGAGAAAGATGACTTTTTTTTTTTTTTTTTTCTTGCAGCAAGCATAGTATGTTGATATTTACAGGAAAATTTTGATTTCTGGTCCTTTCAGAACCTGCAGTCAATGAAGCTCCAGAGAGCTGTTGGAGAGGATCATTTGTGTTAAATAAAAACTGTTTTTAAAAGCCCCCAAATATGCATCAGTTTAAAAAATTGAAAGAGGTCTCGCATCAGAGCTTTGTTTGATTGTAGAGCTACATTAGTGAATCATATAAACATTTTTAATAGCAAATACTGGAAAGCAGCAGCTATTTACTACACCAGGATAAGGTGAAAGTAGACTTTAAGCTCAAATCAACTTGTTGGGTTGACGGTGCCTCTTTAAGAGTATTAAAAACTGCCTGCCACACACTCTTTCTTCTTTCTTGTTCGCTTTAGGGTTAGGATAGTGACAGATAATAGATTTTACATACTAAAAGAGTGGCGCGTATAGACGGGTGGTGTGTCTGCATGTTGCAGGCAAATAACAGGAAAGATTCAAAACTGTCTATACATTGTGCTATGATTATTTCTTTAAAGCTGTCTCAGTATGCTAATTGTATGATCCAGATACTTGATAAGGGTGGGAGAGGGGAAATAACTTCATGATAACCTTAGTGGGGAGTTGACTTTGCCACCACAAAGACAGCCAAGCAGACTGTAATCCTACGGATGCATTAAGGAATATGTTGGCACATTACAAATACAGTAAAAGATAATAATAATAATTTGTACATCAAAGATTTGGAAACCGATAATTTCCAGAAGAATACAGCAAAAACCACACTTTATCTCCGAAAAGATTCAAATCAAAATGACTAGTACAATAAATAGATATTTGTCATGGTTTTTAAGATTAATAAAAAAAAATGCAGGATGAAGTACAGGATAGATGATTTAGCAGTGCGTTCTCACAAAGGAACCCTGGGCACACCACTCCTTCAGTGCTCTGGGCAGAGTTTGTGTTCCTCCTTTTTAATATTTTGTCAACAGTAGAAGAAAACATTTTTCCATGTTTGTTTAATGATCTCATAGTTACAAAACCTGTTAAACCTATATGGCTCTGACAGATAAACAGGGGATCTAAGCTGAAAGCACTCCTGGCAGTTTACTGCATTACAGGTGCTGCATGAAACTGACGAGCTGCAGCAATGCTTTTAAAGACGCTTACATTCTCCAAAGCATTTCTGTACTTGGATAGCAAGGCACTAATCGCATGTTTAAGACATTCCAGCACTTGTCTCTCAATCACCATGTGAAATTCCTGAGTGGCAGATTTTCCATAGCTTACTAATGACCTACTTGTCTTAACATTTTCTGATTGTAAGACCAAATTCCAGTATTGTATAGACATGGAAGTTCCAGAAAATGTTTTTATGCAGAGTATATGTGTACCGGGCACTTTCTGACTTATCTAGACACATATACACTAATGATTTTCTATATAGGTGTGTGGCAAACATGACTGAGAGGAAAAGAAGAGGTGTAACTCTGCCATTGCGGGTTCACAAATGTGACTGGGCCTAGGGCAACGTAAAACCTAAATATACTCTGGATTTTCTTGCTGTAAACTTATATTGAACTTTGCTATTTTTTATTTAATATGCTATGTTTTATATTGATTACTTTGTTTAATTGTGGGCAGTTAAGGAGTTAACAGACAACATTCTGTCAGTCTTAGGTAACTACCATATATAGAGTCAGTAATGTTTCAGACTTGTCAAGGGGAGGTTAACATATCACTTTATAAGACTGGATAAATATGTATATGGAACAATATATCTAGTAGAAGATATATATTAAGATATTTAAAAAAGGGAGGAGCTGCCCTGTTTCTGTACAATAATGGAGTGGATGTTATGACATCTTGCAGATGGCTCACAAACTATTACAAAAATGTTATCAGTCAAAGTTTAAACATACATCTATTAGACCTGTTATGTAGGACGCAGAGGCTGCACAGGCTCCCTGGGTCAGCCCGTAGCGTCGCGTGACCCAGCCGAGCCTGCGAGGCACGTCAGCCAATCAGCTGCGTCGGGGGGCGTGTCCGGAAGCCCGTTTTCGCGCCGTTCATTGCAGCGCGGTCTCCCGACTGAAATCCCACCCACCCACCCTGTAATTTGTTGTTAAAAAATGTAAACTGGAGTATTCTTTTAAAAAAAAAAAAAACAATTTGTTCTAAAGAATTTTGGAGAAGCGGCTATTGTATGTTGTTTATTGTTAATTTCTGACTTGGCGGGAGGTGAGTTGCCCGGCCCACTGGCCTAAGTGGGCGGTGGCCCCACCTCACAGGGCGTGCTTAAAGATCAGCATTGGGGCTTTGGGCAGGGCTCAAAGCGTGAGGTCACTGTTCGTGGCCGGGCTCCTCCCCCAGGAAGAAAGGACTAAAATAGTTCATCTAAATAAGTTATAGTTTGTTGTTTACAATTGTTATAATAATGCTGTGGCCCGTTGTTTCTCCCAACTTCAGTTGTTGTGTCCGTTATTTATTACCTAGCCTAAATGGATCATGCATGGGTCATGAATTTCCACAGCAATTAAAGCAGTTCCTGATTTTTAAATGCTGTATCTGAGTAAGGCTATTCTAGAGACATCTGCTACATTGGTGAAGGGATCAAAAGAACCTGGTGGATCTGCTGGATAGGTTTGGCCACAGCAGCCTTATCAAGCCCGACTGATGAAAGTAGGTTACCACAAGAGGTTTTTGTCAATAAGTTCTTATTTACCCCCGTGGATCTTGCTCTATAGTTTCAAATGTAAAGCCATGTAAAACTGAAATTACTGAATGTGCTCAAAACCTGGAGAGTAAGTAGCCTAATCAACATGGTTACTCCCTGGGGTCTGAACATCTTTTTAGTTTCACGTGGCTTTACAATGAAAACAATACAGTCAGAGCCACACATGGTAATTGGCAATTATTGACAATAATCACTCCCATTACAAAGAGATATTAGTGCATGAAGAAATATTGGTCACTTGTCATTAAAATAAATAGAATGTATATTAAATTCCAGTTTCTATGTTTAAACATAAAAAAAAGATGAGCCAGTAAACATAGTGGCTCATCTTCTTTTTTTATGTTTTTGTTTAGTTTTTTTGAGCATGCTCCTATTTCTGTGTATTTTATATTAAGCCAATTACTAAATAATTGCCATATACTTATTTTAATAGTTATGTCTGTGCTCTTGCTAGTAGTTATGTGGGCACTAGTGATGGTGATAACTAATGGCTTATTACTTTTATTTGTCTATTATAGTAAAAATACATATTAAACAGTGTCTGATATTTAGTTTAGTTGCACTGTACATCCTGCAGCATTCCAGGATGCCATGCAACTTTAACACTCTTAAAGGCCAAATCCATTAATTCTAACAATTTTAATGCATAGTCTACATTTTATTGTGCTTGCTTTTCCATGGTTATCCTTACTATTTTTTTTATTTTGCTTCATATCATCTAAGTTACACCCGTTTCAATATCTAGATTATATTTTAAATTTACATTCCATAATACACTCTGTTTTTAAAAATGGTTACCTTAAATGTATATGCAGATCACATATTTGTCTAGCATATATTTAAAGAAAAGGCTTAAAACATTTCAACATGGAAACATTAATGTTGCAAAAGTAAAAAAGCAGGACTTTCAGGATATCCTTTATGGATGCAGGCAAGTCATTACTCAATTTTGATTTACTGACTTGTGGTCACACAGAACTATCCTGAATATCTGGACTGGCTCCAACCCCCTAATCATTGTTTTACAGTCTACAGTAGCCCTGTAAGGTGTTTTATTGCTATTCTATTTAGAGAGCTCCAAAGCTTCATATACCGTAATTGTAAATGTTATTATATGCCATTAGAAAACATATATATTGTTCTTTCATGAAAATATTGCTTTAAACAAAAGAAAAAGCTCCTCTCCAGATTTTTTTTTTTTTTTTTTTAAAGGCCTATCATTTGACAGGTGGATGTAACGCATTCTTCCTTCTTTTTTTTTTATCCCCAAAAGCATCATTACTGTGTAGTAAAATAGCTGTAAAGTGGAGTCTGTTCTTAACATTTTTGTAATTTATTATCCTGGACCATTTTTTTGCTGAACTCTTGGATAATCCCTCCATTTGACCTTATCCTATCAGATATATGTACTATGAGTCTGTATCTCCACTAGTTCTCATTTACTATTTAATACACTGTGACCTTCATTTAATGAGAAAAATAGGTATGTGCAGTCTGTGCCATTTTGTCAATTTACAGTATAATTTCTAATCTGATGGTCAAGTGGTAGACAGCCTAAAATGATTTGCTTAATACTTTTTTTTTTTTTTTTACTTCAGACGTTTTCAGATTATATGTTGTAAATTTACTTAATAGCAAGATAATTTCATAACCGTTTAATTCAACCATAATCTTTTTATTATTTTTTTCTTTGACTTCCAGAATACTATTTCGCAAACTGGTTGTGTTGACTGGTTTTCTGTTAGCATCTATTATCTTTCTAGATTTATATAAAACAAAATCAAAATCTTGAATCGTCAAACTGCTAGAGGACTTTCAGAGAAGTGGAAGATAGGGGAACAACTCTAGTTAACGTACTGCGTTTCCAGTGTCCTCTATACTGCAATAATTCAGTACTTGTTGTAGGAGTCATCTTGAAAGGTGCTTTGGGGGAAAGCCCTTTGAACACTGGATTTTTAGGTCAATGACAGGGCCCTCCATCCTTTGCAATGTGTTAATACTGCTATTGTTTTGCCTTGATCGTAACCCAAGTATAGCACTACAGAATATGTCGGCACTTTCCATTTCAATAATAACAATAATATGAGCGGGACTATTACCTATACATATAAAATATAGCCAACACATGAATATAGTTTTTCTCATACATAAGGCCATGGAAATGGATAATTTACTTCAATCTGAAGTAATAAAGGTAAAATTTTAAAAAAATGTACACCGAGCAAACCGTTTCATTGCCACTTTGGGGTTAGTACAAATGGGTATGCCAGCTGGAAATACATTATTACACTCTGTTCATTCTTAAATTAATCCTTGTACACAGAATATTCCAGATAACAATAGCTGCTATATAAACTATGGAAATTTGAAGCTAATCTTAATTTTAGCAGATTGTGCTGCTGCATAGAGGTTGATATTGATAATACTTCCTGGTTTTAGGAGCAGGATTCTCAGTTTGCAGTGCTCCTGTCTGCTTCTGAACATGTGCATGGGTGGGAGATTATGTGTCAAATAACCATGAACTTCATTCTCTAGTTATACCACAGAGGGCTGCAATCTGGTTTCTGTTTATCTCAACAAGTAGAATCTTCAAAAGAAAGATTTTCTCGAATACCTTGTAAGCTCATGCTTTACAAATTGTAGTATTGCTAATATTGTTATTTTTTTTTTTACATACTCTGGTAAAGTTCATATTTATAGACTGTAAGGTTCCTTTTTTAAATAGTGATTTTTAATAAAATACAAGTAAACTAGATGAACGTATTGGCGTATCGAACTGCAACTGGTATCACCTGCATATATAGCATTGTATATTCTGCAATTTGGTAGAATTCAATGTAATTGCCCTTGGCTTATAGATGCATCTTGTTTGGGGGAAGGGTGTATGAAGAAAGTACTTCATAATGCTTTGCAATATTTTCCACATTGCATAGTGGTTTTCTTTTTGCAGCATTATCAGTTCGTTGCACAGAATAGTAACTTCCTTAGCATTTTTTTTTTTTTATCTTCACAGGCTATTACAGAAACTTTCACTGCAGAAGTGATGGTGAAACATTTTGTTGCTGGAGTTTGCAGGCAGTAACATTCTCCTACTTAAATGGACTTGCCATGTTTAGTGCCTCAGCTGTAACCTTGGTTCCTACAGAATATTTACATTTTACATCCTTTATCTATACTTTCTACACAAATGGGTCAGCTTACAGTATCTGGCACTTTGCATATGTGGCTAAAAAAATGTTCCCTCTGCAAATATGAGTTTATTTTTTTTTTATTTTTTTTTTCTGCATAAACATTACTCTATCTTGTTACACCATTGAATGAGCAAGGCACTTTGTACATACCCGCTCTCCCAGTTTAAGTGCACAATGTAACAATATGTACAAGTGAGGGTTGGTTAATAGACAATAGACTTTCAAATTTGCAACTGCTTCACATCTAAAGTTTTAAGTCTCTGTTTACATATAAGAATATTCTGCCCCTTGGATGTTGCATGAGTAATAAAAGATTGCAGAGTGCATGTGCATTCTGTGTGATTCTCTATGGTAAAGGCTGTGATAAATAGTCCAGATTTCCCTTGGACTCCATTACAAGCTATGTTCCCTTCAAGCTGTAAATGTAAGCAGTCTGACAAAAACCTTACCGTTGATTTTGAATGAGTGACACACACCTGCAACCAGATTGGTTGCAGTAATGCAGCAGAATGTGGGTAGTATGTTATACATGTAAACGCAGACTTTATTTTATTTATTCGTCAAAAATGCATGTATTTCAAAAATGAAAAACTTACTTAAACATGCTTTTTAGAAGAGCTTTACTGTGAAATGGTCCAAATTGTACTGAATTGGTGGTCCTTTTAAAGTGAGTGACAAACATTATGTGTACACGTAGTAATATTCCTGTTTTTATATGGTCCATATAAATCTGGCAGCCTCATTAACCTCTGCCGGATATGTGAAACCTGATTCAAATGTACATATGTCACTGTAGGAAACAGACACAGATGCTCAGTCTTTGCTCCATGTTTTATTTATCGTTTTACTTTTAATTCATATACCCATCTGTGGTTTAATTTTAATGCATTTTTCTTTTAAAAGAATATCATAATTTTAACTGCATCAATGCTGCTTCCCTTTTCTTAAATTTAACATTATTCTCTTTTGTTTGCTATTTATTTATTTTTTTAAATATTTTAAGCTACTCTGTGGCAACTGTTGCACAGATAAACTGCAATTGTATGTAGCATACATGGATATTACATAAGACCACAACTGAACATGGTGCTACCTACAGTTGAGTTGCATGGTGGATACTTAGGCTATACTAGCAACACTGATATAGTTGCAGAGTTTGTTTACTCCTAATTGACTATCTTTGGAAACAGCTGAGGTAAATGGAGAGAGATGCTTAGGGCAGCACATTTTCAGGGATGCAACAGACTACCTCAAGTTGCTGGCCCAGGACCAAGGAATAACCTCGCCATATACACACACAGAGTCTATGTGCAAACATTTTGTTATTTGTAAGTATGGAGGAAACATTCTGGGGTAATCTTACATTTGGACATTATATGGCGAAAGGAGAAGTAGTAACTGGTTTAGTATGGTTGGAAAGTTGAAATACAAGTTCTAAAGACAAGTGTTAGAGAGGTCAAACATTAATACATATGCCCCATAAGATTAGATTGGAATACAGAGGTTTTTCAAGCGTTTTCCAACACTTCAATCTTTTTTTATTTTTATTTGTTTTCTAATAATGTTTTGCACATCATCACTTTTAAGAGCTGTTCAATTATTTTGTGATAAACATTCTGAAACTCCAGGCTATAAGGGTAAATATGTATTTTTTTTTCTAAATACATTTCCTGGAAGCCAGCCTAGAAACCATCTGTGTGAAATGAAGTGTTCAAGAATAAATAGCAAAGGTGTCAGGTGAGCTTCTTGAAATACATGTGATCTTTCCATTTTAGATCATGTACTTTTAATCCAAGCTCCAAAACTATTATATCACTTTTTCTGTATACATATTGGTGTATCGTTACCATCTCGCTTGTACTCTGAGGACCTTCGGCGCTCATTACGAGCCTCTCCTCTCCTGTACTTTTTCTCCTCTGAGCACCTTTGTCACTCATCAGAAAGGGATATATATTTATCTATATTTAGTTAACTAATAATGAATGAATTTATTTCTTGGATAATAATTTATAATGAATATATGCAGCAATCAATACCCTGAAGAGCTAACAATCTGTTTTATATTTTCCGTCTGCATACAATGTACAGTTTGAGTGTTGGTTCCCTGAGCATAAAGTGTAACTAATGTCCCAACTGTGCATTAGAAATAGGCTGTGTGCGCAAGGCAAAGCTGATGTAAAGCGCATTTGTAGATTTGTAATGTTGTTAATGTGTTGCACGGCTCGCAAGCATTTTCCATCTTTTGTAATAGTGTATTTTGTAGTTCATACGTTCCTGTGTAAAAGTTCTCTGCGTTTGGCAGTGTTTTACGCGGTCCGGGGTCGTGTAGCCTCGTTTTCATTTTTTTTTGCCGGACATTTTTTTCTCTTGCGATTTTCAAGTGGTAAAACTCATCGAAATCGCCTTAAATTCGCGTTCAATCTCACTCCCAGACACCCTGGCTGTTCCCCCATGCTGTGTGTGGGATGTTATTTTTTTGTGTATTTATTGTGTTTTTGTCTTTTATCGCGGTTCGGCCGCTAAACTCGTATTTTTGCCATTTCTTTTTTTTTTTTTTTTCTAAGTCCGATATGCAAGGCGAGCAGGCAGTGAGCGCCTTTGTGCTGCGAGTTTTAGTGCCTTAACGGCTCGCCTCACTATGCGCAGGTGATGAGCTCCTTTCGGCACTCATCGCCTAACTCGTACGCATCATGCAAAGTGTGACAACCTCTCGTGGTTTGACAACTATTATATGTGATATTCAAGTGCTTTGCTTAATTTAAAGATGTTTGGTCAAGCTGGACTGGTTTTCTGCCTTTAGTTTATTTTTTTAAAGCGCAGTGTGACGCATTCTGTGCTTTTTTTCTTTTTTTTTTTTTCAATACTTCCACTGTTTAACATGGCGTACTTTTTTTTTTTTTTTTCTTATTCAGCAGCTGTCTCTTCTCTCTAGTCCACACAATGTTTGACATGTCTGTTAAAACCTGAAGTTATTGAAAACCAGGTTTTGGATCCAATGTACAACAGTAGCTGCATTTTAACTTTTTTTTACGGATGAAGTCTTCTCAGCTAAAAATAAACCTTTTCCTCATTTTAAAGGACCACTATGGTTATACATTTACCATATACTCCTTTTTTCTTTTTATGATTTTCATATGCCACTATACTGCTGAGAAATATGGTAGTGACTCTGGAAATGTTTAATTCTTTCTAAAAAAAATCATTTTGACTGTTGCCAAATTTTTGTTTTACAAAAGATCATATAGTAAAAATCCCAACACAGTTGTCCTTTTTAATGAAGACCTATTTTTACAAAGCATCTTCTGCTCTATTACCGGTAATTTATTTATACACTGCTAATGCCAAAACTGTTTTAGATCAGTACTATAACCTGGAAAACATCCCAGATTCTTATTATCCCAATGACTTTTCCCTTGTGTAAACACCTTATTGAGGGGATAGGCAACTTTGTCCCTGGAGTGATGAACATGGTTCTGGATTTTAGGATTTCCCTGCTGTAAACAGGTGAGGTAATCGCTGCCTGAGATGTTCTGATTGACTCACTTGTGGATCTCAAATAACGACTCTTTTGATTTTGTTGTGCACAAATAAATCCTGTAGTGCTGTATAGAGGTTGAATAGAAAGCAAAATGCAATAATAATGCACGGCAAGAGAATGGAATGCCATGTCTTTGAACAATACTCAAGACCTTGGGAATAGAAACATATTCCTGGGATATCAAAGGCAGTGTATATATAAAGGAAAAAATATTCAGAGATGTAGATTATCACTTGTTGAAACAAGCTATTTACAGTAATCTAGATTTACCAACAAAGGCAAATTTACCAGAAATGCATGCTGGTGTGCATCTAAAAGTAATGTATTGCATTCAGCCAAAAATCTGAAACTATTTCTATGTAGGCATTTTTGCTTATACAAAAAAACCTGATACTTACAAAACAATTGGCCACTGTTAGCGATTTGTTACAAGAACTTATTTATAACCTAGAATTCTAGGAAAATATAATTATGTGGGTGTTGGATAATGCACCATTCCAAAAGATCATTGAACATTTAGACTCTAAGTGCTTTAAATACAATCTCCATGTAATTTTAAAAAGAGCATGCATATGCCCTAATGACTACGTATAATTATATTTATAAGCAAGGGGTACTATAAAATATATCACTTAAAAATATTCTTTCTGCGTCATTCTGTTTAGACCGGTTTTCATTTTCCAGAAGGATTATTTTGTAGTAAGTAGTACATTTTATAGTTTTCCTTGCTTAATGCCATTGCATTCGGGCTTGTGCTCTCTCTTTTTTTGCCATGTTGCAAATATGAAAGATTGTACAGGGGATTAAACTGGGGAGGCATTGTACAGAGGAGCGTGTTGACCTGTCTCCGGCGCACCATTGATGACGTCACATGCCGCAACACCATGCTGAGACGAAGAAGCACTCTTGCGGCTTACTGAACATTTCAAAAGCGGCTGATTCTAAGTGAAAGATTACGACTTTATGATACAAAGAGAATAAAAAAAAACATGCCATACTATTGAGGACACTAGTATCTATTGCACTTAAGTGTTTAGGAGAGACATGTTCTATATTGTGATATATTTTGTCTATATACAAACTAAAACACTATAAATGTTCATTGGATTTATATTCTGTATATCAATCACTTACTCATGTCTGTGGAGTGATTTTACTAAATAATCAATGTATGTAGACAAACTAGTGCAAAGTTATTAATAAAGTGCATGTAATATAAAGTACTTTAATTACAGTTTGATTTTTTTCAAACTTTATCAGTATTTTTTATTCATCTAACTATCTTTAGTCTATTTTTCTGAAGCACTCTATATGACTACAATAAAAATAAATAAAAAAATATGTTCTACTATTGAAGACATTATCATTGATCACATTTATGTATTCAGGCTAGACATGTTATCTATACCATGATATATTTTTTTGTTCATATATAAATAAAGATGCTAAAAATGTGTATTAGGTCTATATCATTGTATATTAATTATTTACTTATGCTTGTGGAGTGATCATATTCAATAATTTATGTGGGTACAAAGCACTTAATATTATATGCACTTTGATTTATCTAAATTTAATTATATTTGGTGTTTATTTTTTTTAAGCACTTTACAATACTTGTACATGCATAAGTATTATTAAAGGTAAAATGTATTTTTAATACTAATAGCGATACATTATATAGCTGTACATATTGTATTATTATATTTTCTCTGTGGAGTAGATTATCCCGCTTAGAATATTTATTTTTTTAATAGTTTTATATTTGTCATATTTTTTTAAGATATATATCATTATTTCCTCATTAATTATTAATCCACTCAGGGTTAATAATTGGATAGAGTGTCTTTTTTTCTTCCATTTTTATTGTGCAGAGGAGTACACCAGAACAAAGAGTGGTTCCAGAAGCTGAGAAACTTAATTGAGCAGGATAATCTAAACTAAAACATGTACCATATTGGTCCGAATATAAGCCACACCTGTAAAATTCAAGGGGAAAATTTTTAAAAAAGATAATACTCAAATATAAGCCGCACCCTTAAAATTGGAAAGAAAAAGACTCTCAGCCATTGCAAGAAACAGGCTTTCTAATTGGTACTGTAACTTCTTTTGCAGGTTACAGGCCTTACAGGATGTTACAATCACTAAAACCGTTAATCGCTATTTAATTGCTACAATACCACAGTCTCAAGCACGCAAATCGGCACCCTTAACTCGCAAATCCACAGTAATTTTACGTTCGCAAATCACTATTCAATGGCTACAATTCAGTCTCAAGCATGCAAATCTGCAGTAATTTTACGTTTGCACATATAATACGTACACGTAACTCGCAAACTAAAAAATCTGAAAAAAGGTGCGGCTTATATTCGGACCAATATGGTAGTTAAAACATTTAGAATCAAATAAAACAAACAAAAAAAAATCTGAAGAAACACTTTTTGCTTCTGCTTTGCAGATAAAGTAGTTAATATGTACACGATCTGATGTAGAGAACATTAATAAACCCAATGTGACAGGATTTGGTTTGATGGATATGCTGTATACTAAAAGCAGTTTTTATTAAATTGCAATATTTCTAAAATAAATATTTTAGGCTGCTTTAGATCAGTGGTAACAATAGGTTGCCCAGTAGGTGTATGTGGCCCTTGGGCACTTTCCATGTGGCCCCAGCTTGTCCATTTGGAGCGAGAGAGAGCTGCCTCTCTTCAACAGTCCATTCTATCTATCTATCTATCTATCTAAAACTTGCAAATATTTCCTAGTTGTTTTTCTGAATTCTTCTTACTATTTACGCATCTATTACCAAATATTTCATTTTTCTACAGAAATTGTACTCTGCCTTTGGGTAAAGCACATATGAGGCGCTTAAAGTGAAATAGGTTGCCCAACACTGCTTCATTATAATTGTTTATTATTCTCCTTCATTTGTTATGCACCAACATATTCTGTTAAGCTGTATAAAGGTTAACTACAATGCAAAATACAATATTAATAGATGGCAAAAGCATGGATGGCCCTGGTTTAAAACCTTCTGTACATAACAACTTTTTCCCAAAGTACCTTACTAGATTGCAAATTCACAAACTTACTAGTCTTTAGGTACTAATAAAAGTCCATTGCATATTCAATTACTTTACCACTATATTGTATCTACAAATGTAGCAGTATAGTATGTACTGTATGTGTACTTGGAAGTATATGATGTAATCACACACAGACCTTTTTGATCAATGGTAATGTTCTTTATGTTCTTACTACACACAAGTATACTAGCTGGCTGAAATTGAAAAACAAAAAAATGGTAGTTGTATGATCGACAAGATCATGGGGGTATTATTTAATCTCTAGCCTCAAGTAACCTGACATGCATATGCCTATTGGAAATTTGTTTAATGTTCAAATGCTTTTAATTTTTTAAATTTTATATTTTTTACAAAGCATGACCGAAAATTGGAATTTTGCTGTCCTTTAAAGTATTGTCACATAGGTTTGACTGTAGATAAGAATTAAAATACCCATCTTGTCTGACTGTTCAATCTACCTTAAATATTTGATTTAAGTATTCCTCAGCATAGAGTTATGCCTAGAGTAAGGATAGTAGATGAGTGGAGCAAAGGTGGTAAAACACAGGGAATTAAAGTATGCCTAGAGTACTATTTATGCATATTACTTCTAAATCTTTCATCTTCAAATCACCCCTTTTTTGTCTCTTTTAGCTATACATATTCCGGTCATGACGTGTTTCCTTATACGTTTTGTCTTTAGACCATGCACTATTTCAGTTAATCTTTTTGAATTGTGTTCTCAAGAGTGGACTACTGTAGTAGACTGATCTGTTTCTGAGTTGCAGTGAACTCCACAAAGTCGATGATTGGCCTTGGAAAGCAAATTGATAACTTTTATTGCCATGTATTGCTCGTCACAGAAGTATGATGCTTTGTGTGTCTTTCATTTAAAAAGTATAAGATTTGTTATTCAGATTTTACTGAAACTGGATTAAATATTTTGTTTTGATTGAAAATCATATTTAATTTTTCTCTGGTACTTTTCATGTTTTACCTCTATCATGAATTCGGTATGGTTTTTCTGTCAAGTAATAATTCTTCACATTTCCCCTTGTCCTTTTAACTTGATGGATTTGTGGCATGCTATTATGTTTTGACCTTTTTGCATGGATGTATTCTTTTAATTGTTTTACCACATTTTAAAAGGTTATTCATGCTTATGATTCCAAATAAAATGTTTTGAAGTGTGATAATTTGGCTTTATACAAGTTGTGAAAATTGCTTATGAGGTAATTAAATAAGACTGTAGAACTGGTTTTCCTCAGTGGTATTTCAGCTACTTCTTATCCTTTTTTATTTTACCCTCATTTACCAGAACATAACTCATAGCAGTCCCCCCAACCACTCTCAGACGAGTGGTAATTCCGTTTTGGCAAATACTTGTGGAGATGGCCGCATTCACATTGCATCGTCACATCAATGTTTTTACTCCTTTTGCTCTTTAAAAAAAAAAAAAAAAAAAGTTGAATATTGTGTGTGTAAATGCACACGTTGCTGGATAACACTCATTTATTGTTAATATAATACAAATTACTAAATATAAAGTTTAAATATGTGCAATATTTGCACATATCAACTGCAAAGTAAGTAGTTTTGTTCATGGCTGTGAATATTACTCTTTTCAAGTGTGTCCCCAGCCTGGTCTATATTAGCTTGGTTACTTACAGGGTCTTGTGTTTTTTCCTCAAAACTTCATATCCTCCTTTTTTAAAGCAACCACAAGGAAGCTTCGTCCAATATTTGCTCCACCCTTTCCGTTTTTTCTTTATAGTGAGAATAACATGTAATTTTTCTTTAGCATTCTCAAACAATGCTCAATCAAATAAGGTTGTGGGGTATGCATGTGATTTTTAAATGGGACAGAATTCTAATGAGATGACCTGGCAGGGGTGGGGCAAGAATTTGGGCCTAGCTTGTCCATGGGAGCAGCTTCATGGTAAATAAGCATGGTTTTGCTTTGCTTTACTGTATCCCTTTTTTCAGGTCGTTTTGCTGGCATAAGCATTAGAGTGAATTTTAAAGTACCAAAATACATGTACAATTGCATTATCTGCCAGGATATATAATATGCAAACATTTGCGCGTCTCATTTTTATTTTTTCTAAAGAACTGTGCCAGTCCTACAGAACTGTGTATTTTGAACCCTCTCCAGGATTTGTCGTTGTGTACCTCTGAATCGTCTCAGTTAATGCCAACCTTATTACACAACGTTTAGCAAACACAGGCCTCCCTTGCCCCCTCCTCCTTCTGATCATACCCAGCTTTTTTTTTTTTTTTTCTGAACCGCAGTGATGTTCAGTTCATACCTTTACCCTGAATAAATATAGTAAGGTCCAATCTGCTCTACTAGAACGAAATTGAGTTTCTGCAATTTTTCACCAAACAAGAAAGGATGACATGTATATATTATTGTCCATGTTCCTTTTTAATAACACTACAGAAATGTATTAAACATGTACATTACATCAATGTAAACTTAGAGGGTCATCATGAGAACCTGATCTAAAAAGGCAATAGTTGAAAATGTATCAACCATGATCTAAGTGAAAACTTAGTCCCATGAAATCTAATTGAAAAGAAGACTGCTTTGTAAATATTGCCCTACAATACACCTTTAGGCATGACTGCCAAGCTAAAGCAATTTGTGATGTATATATTTATTTAGTGATGTGTAGACTTGACTGGGCCTAGGGGACTAGATCTAAAAAGGTGCATTGTGCTTCTCTTCCTCCAAAAGAACAATAGTAAGAGCATTCGGACCAAGTATACTTGTACTAAATAAGGTCATAAGTCGTATTTGAACCATGTACTACTACTATATTGACAAACAAGGTGTAAGAATAAAGTGTAATAAGCTACCAATATCCAGTTAGCTGCAAAAAAGGGAATGCAGCCTAGATTATGAATAAATAGATCTTTTTAAAACAAATCCAATGTTGTGAATAATTAAAGAATAAAAATATATTGCTTTGTTTACAAGAATGAGAAACAGCTGGAAGGAATATATTTGGATTTTATTTATTTGTGTTTACCATCTCTTTATTAAGACTAATTATTTAGGCCTGCTCACTTTCAGCTTTAAGTACTTTAGATTTGCATTACTCTATTTGAGCCGTAACTTTGGAATCATTTTTGTATTGCACACTGTAATTTGTACTCCATAACTTTACTCCGTTTTGTCAAGAATGTTGTGTCTGACACTAAGGAGCAATACACAATACAGACATGCTAAGGTTTTCACACCCCATCAAATAGACTGAAACAGTGCTCAAAAGTCTACACCCTCACATGCAGGTAGTTAGCGGCCAGTAAGCAGCAGCTGCCAAAGCCACATACAGAAGCCGGCACCTCTCCTAAGCCGAGGCATTTTTGACCTAGATACCGTATGTATTTTATTTGTGTGTAATTCTGTTTCAATAGTTAAATCTAGAAGGTGGCATGAAAATAATTATCCATTATATTTGTTATTGATGGTGCATACATCCTTGCTATATTTCATGTCTGTAACTAGGTATGAAGCTGTTCTGTTCAGCATCACTAGATCTGGGTGCAGTGCTGATGAAAAGCACCTGTTCATAGGCCTCCCTTACATCCCACACATTTAATGCTTGACTGACTCAGTTTCTGGTTTATGGCCTGTATACATCACTGAATGACTAGCCTCCGTGTATGTCTGATCTCTAAAATATGTTTATCATATCTTTTTATCAAAGCTATAAATTGAAGTAAGAGGTGTGAGTCACTGAAATACTTTTACCACTATGGTAGGCATAATTTCTTGGTAACAAACAAAATAATGTGATTTCTGTAGTTTAATAAAGAAAAAAACTGGTCACTGTTAAAACTGAATTGTATAATATGGAATTCCACCGTAGCATACATATATTCTACCTAGTGCTCATGGCCTTTTACATTTAACTATGATTTTAGATCTAGATCAGGGTACAATACAAAGAAAATTAGTGAATATTATATACTAGTAAATTGCCCGCCAAAATTGACGGGAATAAAAATGAAAGGCTGGCAATTCTGGTTGGCATACAATGTGAGGCTTTTGGTCCTTGTTGGTTTTATTTTCAAAGTCCTACTTGCCTGGCATTGTTAGTGTGTTACTGTTTTCACCGCTGTGTGTTTTCTAAGTTCTGCGTACCTGGTGTTGCAGAGCCTCATCGTCTTCCGGTTTCAGATTTTTTTTACGCTTTAGTACATTTTTTCCCCTTGCTTAGCCGATTTTCAAGCGGTGGAAAACGGCAAATATGGCTCCAATGCGTTTGCAACTTCACTCCTAGGCTTCCTGGCTCTCACCCTGTGCTGTGTGTGAGTGGTATTATAATTTTTTATAATTATTTTGCTTGTTTTTTGGCTTTTTTGTAGTTACGCATTTGAACTGCATGCTTCAACTGCTTTCCTCGCTTTTGCGGGGCTCACAGTGCAATGAACGCCTTTGGCGCTCATTGTAGCCTAAGTCCCACGTGCCTGCTCGCCTCGCTTCTAGGAAATTGCCTGTCAAATGACGGGAGTAAAATTGTAAGGCTAGCGATTCTGTTTGCCAAACAATGTGAGGCTATGGTCCCTCTGAAAATCACCTAAGCGAGACACGTGATGAGCGCCGATGGTGCTCAATAGTGAAATTTTATGCATATTTGCCAATTTTTCACGGACCTCTCTGCCTCTCCCACTATGCTGTGTATGTAAGTTAATTTGAGGCATATTTGTTGTGGGGTTTTTTTCAGTTCCGTGGTTCGGCCTTTTAAAGTCAGTAATTTTGTGAGGCGCACAAGTGCATGTACGGGTTTCAGTCGTAACTTAAACGGGTCGAAAGTCCTACATGCCTCAAATGCTCGCCTCGCTCTGCGAGGTTTGCAGTTGCGGTTAAGTCCCATGGGAGCGCTCATTGTAGCCTAAGTCAACAGCTCACTTGTATATACAGTTGCAAGCAAAAGTATGTGAACCCTTTTCAATGATATGGATTTCTGCACAAATTGGTCAAAAAATGTGATTTGATCTTCATTTAAGTCACAACAATAGACAATTACAGTCTGCTTAAACAAATAACACACAAAGTATTAAATGTTGCCATGTTTTTATTCAACACACCATGTAAACACAGTGCAGGTGGAAAAAGTATGTGGACCCTTGGATTTAATAACTGGTTGAACCTCCTTTGGCAGCAATAACTACAACCAAACGTTTCCTGTAGTTGCAGATCAGATGTGCACAACGGTCAGGAAAAATTCTTGACCATTTCTCTTTACAGAACTGTTTCAGTTCAGCAATATTCTTGGGGTGTCTGGTGTGAATCTCTTTCTTGAGGTCATGCCACAACATCTCAATCGGGTTGATGTCAGGACTCTGACTGGGCCACTTCAGAAGGCGTATTTTCTTCTGTTTAACCCATTCTGTTGTTGATTTACTTCTATGCTTTGGGTCGTTGTCCTGTTGTAACACCCATCTTCTGTTGAGCTTCAGCTGGTGGACAGATGGCCTTAAGTTCTCCTGCAAAATGTCTTCATAAACTTGGGAATTCATTTTTCCCTCGATGATAGCAATTCGTCCAGGCCCTGACGCAGCAAAGCCGCCCCAAACCATGATGCCCCCACCACCGTACTTCACAGTTGGGATGAGGTTTTGATGTTGGTGTGCTGTGCCTCTTTTTCTTCACACATAGTGTTATGTGTTTCTTCTGTCCACAGAATATTTTGCCAGTACTGCTGTGGAACATCCAGGTGCTATTGTGCAAACTGTAAATGTGCAGCAATGTTTTGCTTGGATAGCAGTGGCTTCCTCTGTGGTATCCTCTCATGAAATCCATTCTTGTTTAGTGTTTTACATATCGTAGATTCGCTAACAGGGATGTTAGCATATGCCAGAGACTTTTGTAAGTCTTTAGCTGACACTCTAGGATTCTTTTTCACCTCATTGAGCAGTCTGCGCTGTGCTCTTGCAGTCATCTTTACAGGACGGCCACTCCTAGGGAGAGTAGCAGCAATGCTGAACTTTCTCCATTTATAGACAATTTGTCTTACGGTGGACTGATGAACAGCAAGGCTTTTGGAGATACTTTTATAACCCTTTCCAGCTTTATGCAAGTCAACAATTCTTAATCATAGGTCTTCTGAGAGCTCTTTTGTGTGAGGCATCATTTACATCAGGCAATGCTTCTTGTGAAAAGCAAACCCAGAACTGGGGTGTGTGTGTTTTTTATAGGACAGGGCAGCTGTAACAAACACCTCCAATCTCATCTCATTGATTGGACTCCAGTTGGCTGACACCTCACTCCAATTAGCTCTTGGAGATGGGGGTTCACATCTAGGGGTTCACATACTTTTTCCACCTGCACTGTGAATGTTTACATGGTGTGTTCAATAACAACATGGTAACATTTAATTCTATATATGTGTGTGTGTTTTTAATATATATATATATATAAAAATCTCCTACAATCTCATTTTAAATAGCCTTTAGTTTTTTACATTTTACTTGCACATTGCTCCACTGTTGAATGAAATTAAATCCTGAACAGTTTTTCTCCAGTAAAAATACCAGTGTTAATAATCATTTCTTACATTTAGGCCATGGAAACTGTACTGTTTATCAATGTGTTTTTATTAAGACCCTCCGTTTACACAGACTAGTTTAGTTTATTACATTATAAGAAAAGCATGCAGCTGACTTGTGTGTAATTTACATATTGAATATGTGTTCTTTATACTATTAAATATACTAATAGTGTGCCTTTTTTTTTCCCTCTCCTTTTTCATGTCATCGCCTCATGGTATTGAATCAACAGAACTACCTGCAGAAGAAGGTATGAATTATTTTTGACTGTACAAAGATATATTTTTTTTTAACAAATGAACATAAACATTTTCCCAATCTAGAGGAGAAAACATTCTCTTGGACGCACACTGATCTGACCATTTCTTGAATGGAATTGTCATCAATTGGGAGGTCTGGGTTTAGAGATTAGTCACATTACCTCTAAATATTTTATTCTTCTGTCAGCCTCTGTGCTTGCTAACCTTTTTTTTTTTTTGGCTTTAAAGTTTGTATTCTAGAAAGTTGCCATAGTATTTTTTTTTCCAGCTTTAGTTTTTAATTCATTTTTTTTTGTGTGTGTGTGGCTTCATGTTGGAAAAATAATTTGAGTTATTTATCGCCACTAAAATCAACTTAGACTTCATCTTGTATTCAAGACTGTCACACATGACAGACAAAATAACTTGAAATATGTGACATGTCTTAAATTCTGTGTATCATTTACTTGTATTTGCTTATAATTGTTGGAGAGGATTAGCTTTAACTCATTTTAATAATTATATATATATATTTTTTTTTTTAATTGGCCTTTTTACCATTTTAAAGGAACACTATAACACCCTAACAAGAGGAACTTCATGTTTTAAGTATGCATTTATTATTAATAACATTTCTCTTTAATAATTTATAATAGCAGTAGTCAATGTTAACTTCATTTTCAAACCTCAAGTGTCTGTAAAGCCAGTTTACATTTTAAAAAAAATGCCACCAATGTAAACCATTGTATTGTTAGAACTTAGAAAATTAGAAATTTAGAATTGCATGCTTAAAAGTGCTGCCTCTCCTTAGGAGACAGCTGAGATGGAGTTTTGAAAGTTATCTTTTTTTTAATCATTGAATATACGTGTTATTAATGGTCAATGCCTAATTAAAGAGATGCTGAAGTCAACAGATGTGCTCTGGTAGAGGCTTGAAAAGTATGTTTGAAAGTAGTTTACATTTTTAGAATTGTTCAAGAACTGACTTGGATATATTTTGTACAATATAGCGGATTCCAATGCAGCTGTATAGACAAATATATTTATGTTGCCATTTAATACTTTTTCCAACATGACCCCTTTTATATGAAAGGATTCGAAAACGCTGGCCTGAATTTGAAGAAAAAATATGTTTTTGTTAAATGCAAATCTATAGTAATTTAACAAACCGCTCTAAATCTGAATGAATATTACCTTCATAAATAAAGTGAAAGAAAATTGTCATTCCCTAAAAGGGTATGGAATGTTTCTGGATTTTTACCAAGTATGTAATAATAAAACAAAATACATAAAAATAAATATGTAGGTTTAAGTCCTTCAAGAATCTGATTTTAGGCAGCAAAAACAAACAAATTGTTCCTGTATGGACCTGCCCACTGGAGCCTATGCAGGCACAGCCTCTGTAGGTCTAGATGTACAGTGAAATGTCCTAGCCTATCAGGGACCACATCTCAGAAAACATGTGACTTGCTGATAAGACGTGGTACCGGGTAGGGTAGGACACTACACTTCACCTCTCACCCTACAGAGTCTGTGTCTAAATGTGCTGCAGTGAGCAAACCCATACAGGGACTATTTGTTTGTTTTATATTATTTGATAAAACAGAATTTTAAATTACTACTTAATAAAACAAAGTACAGATAAGTAAATAAACAAATACATTGGTATATTGAATACCTAGTAAAATCCACAAGCCTTTTATATCCCTTTTAGAAAGACATTGCCTTTTAAAAAAAATATAATTTGTGTCTAGCACACGGAACACCTTATTAGCCCAATTATATATGAAATATTATAAGATTTTAAATCACTCACTGCACACATTTTAGGGGGTGCCACATTAGCCTCCCTCCACCAATCCATGCAGAACAGCCCTCGGAGTATGTGACCATGAGGTTATGTTTACCAGCTGTGAATCTCCACATTGCATAGGACTTTCATTATGCTGGATGCAACTTATTTTAAATAATCATTTTTATACATTTTAATTTGGCTCTGCTAACTTATAAATATTATTATTATTATTGTACTCCTGTAGACTTGTGTTTACTGATGTTGATTTATTTCAGCTATTTTTAAACAGAGATTCATGATTTTAGCTTACAGCACAACCTTTTTGTCTAATGGGTGAACACATTGACTGCTTATTTTTGCAGGGAAGTCCCTATGGGAACTGGTCGTGGAGCAGTTTGAGGACCTCTTAGTTCGAATTCTTCTCCTGGCTGCTTTTGTTTCATTTGTAAGTAAAACCAAGGAAAACAACATGGTATTATTCAACTAAATCTAAAGTATTTTCAGAATGATCAGAGGTTCATCTTGTGCACCATTATTCCTAGACAAAATCTTAACAGCATGTATATATATAGTAGTAGAACATTTGTATGAAATAAAAAGTAGAACAGAAAAAGATCAGTAGTTAATCAGTACATTACTGGTCCAGAACACACCTTTAATTGAATACATATGTGATAAAAGGGACATTGTGGCGGTTCCAAATAAAGTAGAACTTAAAACCATGGGCAAAATGTAAACTAGTGCTGCACAGAGTGATACAGGTTTTGCTCAAGAATATCCCCGTATTTTTAGCACCATCCATCTTTCCCTCAACTCTGACCAGTTTCCCAGTCCCAGCTGCCCAGTCCCGGATGGTGTTCTTTGATTGATGTGATGTGTTGGGTTTGCGCCAGACATAGCGTTTTCTTTGATGGCTGAGAGCACCCTTCTCCATACATTGAGTCTCCCACATGCATTTTGGCAAACTCAAAATGTGACATTTTGTTTTTTGCTGAAAGTAATGGCTTTCTTCTGGCCACTCTGCCATAAAGCCCAACTCTATGGAGCGTACGGCTCATTGTTGTCCTATGTACAGATACTCTAGTCTCTGCTGTGGAACTCTGCAGCTCCTCCAGGGTTACCTTGGGTCTCTGTGCTGCCTCTCTGATCAATGCCCTCCTTGCCCGGTCCGTGAGTTTTGGTGGGCGGCCGTCTCTTGGCAGGTTTGCTGTTGTGCCATGTTCTTTTCATTTGGTTATGTTAGATTTGATGGTGCTCCTGGGCATCCTAAAAGATTTGGATATTTTTTATAACCTAACCCTGACTTGTACTTCTCAACAACATTGTCCCTTGTTTGGAGAGTTCCTTGGTCTTCATGGCAGTGTTTCGTTAGTGGTGCCTCTTGCTTAGGTGTTGCAGCCTCTGGGGCCTTTCAAAAAAGGTGTGTGTATATGTAATGACAGATCATGTGACACGTAATTGCACACAGGTGGACATCATTTCACTAATTATGTGACTTCTGAAGGTAATTGGTTGCACCAGAGCTTTCTTTATGGGCTTCATAACAAAGGGGGTGAATACATACGAACATGCCAATTTTCTGTTTTCTATTTCTAAAAAATATTTTTATGTATATATTTTTCTCATTTCACTTCACCAACTTTTGAATTTTATGTGATGGATCAGAACACAATAGTCTGATTAACATAACATTGAACTTAAGGCTGTAATGAAACAAAATAGGTAAAAAGTCAAGGGGGGTGAATACTTTTGCAAGGCTCTGTATTTACTTGTCTGCCAGTCTTTTTGATCAACACACCAATTATGGGTGATAATTGGGAACTGCCTGCATTATTTTCTGTCTAAAGCCATATGAGACTGAGAAAATACATGTTTGCATACGACAGGGAGTAATTTATGCACACACATATATTTGAGAGCTGTATACTGATATGGAAATGAAAAGCCTAATTTAATTAAAACTCCTAAAATTGGTTATTGGATACAGCTACAAAAATTTAACTAAAATGACAAAAGTTCTGTATCTGTTGCATCGTAATTGTGTTTGAGGTAGGTCGTTAAAATAGTTTTGTTCTGCGTAATTAACCTTATGAACATACTGCCTTTTTGAGTGCATCCAGTCAAATTAATTTGTTTATTCATGCTAGTAAGCCATTACATCTGGCTCTAATTTAAATAGACTGACATACTGTAGGCTGTGCATATCTAATCTGTTACAACTAATATATACAAATACAGATCCCCAGTTAACATATTTTGGAACAGTTTGTAATCTTTCATTATGGATTAAACATTCTCATCCATGACAATAACTTTAGGGCTAATCTGTAAGAATATTCAGTATAGTTTGTTAGCTGTAAAGGGGGTTGCACAAGTCATGCTTCTTCGAGTTTAAAGGTATATATAAATTTCCTGGGTTTCAAATGTTTGGTAAGGAAACTATCTCGGGAAAAATACGTGTTGGTATAGAAAAGTTCAATGTACTTACAAAGTTATAGGCAAGAAAGTAAAATCCAGCTTTGCACACCCACAGGAAGTTTACATAATAAAGGACAAAGAGGAGAAGCAGCAAGGTACAGAGTTTGACCTGTCTGGTAGATAGACTTTTTACAGCACAGCCAGGAACCCCAGAGTGCGATACAAATGTATCAGCTGCCTGAGCATCCTCCTGATTGGCCAACGCAAATTATGAATTTTATGCTAATTTAGCCTGGGTTTCAAGCAAGTGTTAACTCTAATTTTCACCTGTCAGAAATTACAAGATGTTTTGCTAACTTCAAGGTAATGGTTTAAACATTTATTCTGGTATTTTTTCATGGCAAAAAAAAAAATGTTTTCCTACACTGCCGATTCTCCTCTATCAGTTGCACTCATAATCCAGGAAACTTCGATATGCCTTTTTAAGAAGTGGATACCAGTATAAACTACTTTTCAATTTATTGTTCTTTAAAATAGTTGATCTTATACTGGGAAAACCTACACTGTTTTTTTTTTTTTCTGTTTTTTTTTTCACATTTTCATGCAGTGTCTCCCTACTGCACAGCTTTGTTAGCAGATTTTATGGAAATTTTACAGTTTTAACTACCGCATTTCCATTGATTCATTCTCTTCCCACTTTAGGAACCTGATCGGCAAAAAAAAAATATGGTAGATTCCATAATTTCCATATACTAGGTAATAACTTAAAGGCTTTTTTAAAGGCTTTTTTTTTTTTTTATTCTAAAATCTGTTTCCCATTAGAAAGTGCAGTTATTCAGAAAAATATATTTTTAAATATAGGCTTACAGTTGGCCTTAAATTTTATGAAAGCTGGGCCATTAAGGTGGCCTTAAATTTGTGAATGTTGGTCCATTTCACCATTATTTGCTGTGTCTGTTGTGTAGTTCAGAGATGGAGCAGTGGTAGAGATACACACGTTTGGAGTCCAGCCTTGTTTAAATATTCTCATTATATCCAATTTCGTTACAGGCGGTCATGCTTCTTATTCATATTGAATGGCTCATTTCCAATGTCACATGCAATGTTTTATTAAAGTAAAGATCCCACTATTTCGTTTTTTTCTTGTCACTAAATTGGAACCAGTGAGATCTGCTGGAGATGAAGTTTATTATTTCTTGAAAATCACTAGCTCTTAAATCTTTACCTTTTTTAGGCACTTGCATCTACATTGTTTTGGGAAAAGAAATATGGTTGCAATCCAGAACATGTTATCAGGAAATAATAACCAAGTTAATAATCATAGAGTTTATATTTGGGACTTATCAAAAATAAAACGTTATAGATTCATGTCAGATTAGTTGGGTTTTTCTCTAATTCAATACAGTTAGATTTAAATAGACTATGGTAGCTGATTTCAATGTTTTTACCATTTTTTTTTGGCAAATATAAAAAAGTAAAAATACAGGGTTAATAATTTTTACTTGCTGGATTCATCAATTTGTTCAAGATCACATTTTTGATCTTCTCGGAATAAAAGGACACAATTAGATGATTTTCCAATTATTTTGAATCAAAGGGGCTCTAGGATGTGTTTTTTGTTTTTATATAAAGGTTTTAACAAATGTATTTTATCATTATCTGCCTAAAAGTATACATTTGTATATGATAAATACACAATCTCCACAATGTTAGATTCTCACCCTCTGGAAATTTCCCCTTTCTTCCTGTTTTCTTTCGTGTAGGGTGCCATGTAGCTGTGAAACATGGCATCCTACATTACTTGGGATGTTCCAGAAGGTGAGAATCTGTTACTCAGGGGACTTCTTAGAAGTAAATGAGGTGTAAATATTACATAATAATTACGCTGAGGAGTATACAATTATTTGTTCCTTTATTCTTGAACATATGCTTCCAGTAAAGCAGGAGTTGTACATGAAAATTTTGTGTTTTTTCATGATAATGTTCCTTTTTCCACCATCCCTTCCCCCTTATTTCATTATATTCAATAACAAAAAGATATAGCAAAAGCCTTTGTAGTGTTCCAATTTGTTGCCAACTTATAATTGGCAAAATATATAAAAAAATATTTACTGCAATAAAAATAAAAAAACTGCTACCAATATTCATGTAACATAAAGAACAGCTACTAAGGCAGCCTCACAGTCAAACATGCTAATATCTGTTTAACATTTTTATACTCTGTGCTTTTGAAGATCGTCCACAACTGCACTTCTTTTCAAAAGAATGTGGCACAGTAATAATACATATTGTAGCTTTGCTTTTGTGTGTACTTTAGAGCATGTCCGTTTTTTTTTTTTGTTTTTTTTTTTTTGTTTTTTTTTAAAATAATGAATGAACAAGTAGATGAGTAATAATAGCAAGTCATAAATTCACTTGCTATGGTCTGAAAAGAGAGGAAATGACATAAGATCTATAACTGATATGTTGCTAAGCCCGAGAGTTTGTTTCTAACCCCATTTTGAAAGCCTAGTCTTCCTTCTGCCCCAGTTTGGGAAGTGATACTGGCAGAAAGTCTTGGGAAATACGGGTTCTGCTGGATTATGATTCATTTAAATGCTAAGATTCCCAAGCAAACATTACTAAATGGTCTAGTAACCACTTACAATGCTTTCTCCTAATGTTCTAAAATTAGCAGTGCAGACAGACCAAAAAGTTATACCGGTATGTTCATAAAATTACAATCAAGTAGTACAAACATAGCTGCATATGAATATGTGTGCTCCCTCTCTGTTTAGCCCAAGTATTTTTGACTAAGTTCAAACTTTAAAACCTGCTCTCAAGTACAAAGAAGGCGGATTGTGGCAAGTAATCAGTGGGTCTGCAGACCCTAATTCTTGCCAATTTCATGTGGCTCTGTCAGAAAATAATACTGCAAGACCCTCAAGGGAAATTGCCAATTAATGACAATAATCACTCATAAGAAAGAGGTAAATAATTCTTCTTGGTAGGTGAGTTAAAAGGACTGACTGGTAAACCTTTCTCTAGGAAGATGCAGCTATTTAATTAATACTACTTAATAAATAAATAAATAAATGATAAAGAAGGTATTACATATAATGTTAGATAATACCATATTTGGCACCCTGGCTGCATCAATTTAAGTATTTCATCATACCAGTGTAATGGTGTTTAATCTCAATACATGATAGCTGACTAAACTGAATTACACAACTCGTACTGGATAACTGTAGATATTATTGCGACATTGCGCTTAAAAAGACTAAGTAGGTGGAATAGTAACAGCCATAATTAGTAATAAAATAGCATTCCCATTTCACTTTTAAAGATAGTTGCTACAGTGTAGGTTTCTAGCATTTTGTGTGGGAGTCCAAATCTTGCTCCTGCTGTTAGAAGCCTGTGAGTCAGTTCTCTACTGATCCTCGTGACTTCTACATCAATATGTAAAGTTAGGATATCTGTCTAAAATACACAACTGGTTTTGTTTTGTCTGTAATAAATGGCAATATTTGTTCTTGATCTATTTTTCTCTAGACCAGAAAGCATTTTTACCCTGGCTTCTATAGGTCTTTTAAACTTGCTGGAGCACACCCTTCTCTGCTATAGTAGTTAAAATCGTACTGAGGTATAATTTTTAATACTATGCTATTCTGATGAACTGGTAATGGGCAAACTTGTATGTATTTATTTATTTAAAAATACTTAATGATGGACATTTTGTCATCTTCTTCTAAGAGAATTAGAAACCTGGGAGGAGTGAGTAGGCTGTGGAGTCAGATAAGACCTCTATTTAATTTGGTTGAAAACTGACACTTCACATGACATCCTTGACATTAGAATCAATAGAAGCCCCCATAAGATAACTCAACCCCCTCAAGCTCTGGAGATGGACTAGCATGATGCAGATGACTCACTCGGCTAAATATAAATTTGCTCTAAAAAAAAAAAAAAGTTGTTCCTTGCGTACACAGCAGTTAATGATGGTGTTTGGTAAAAACTTCACAAAGTTTTTGCAGTTTAACAAAACTACAGTGTTTTTTTGTTTTATTTTATGTTTGCAACAACATAATTAATAGAGGGCATACACACCACTTGATACTTCTGGGTAGTCCCACATAATAGATGAGCTACTGTATATAAATATCAAATGTAGAATAGTTAGTTATACCTTCACTAGAAATGATAGGAAGAAGCAAATTTTACAGATTTTGACAACATTATGGTTACTTAATTACAAAATCTTGAACCCATTAATATTCTAACACAAACATAGGTGACAGAAAACCTGACCCATTTAGGGTGCACTTAGCCTTGGATTTAAAGCAATAAACCATTCATCATTGGTCTATTTATATTCTGAACAGCACACAACATTTAAGAAAAGGATTTATATTAAAGCTTTTCCATGCACCCACTGCCCTGTTTTTTGAGAAGCCTTAGAGCCTCCCCCCCCCCCCCCTTTTTTTTTTTCTTTGTTTTGATTTTCTATATAATGCATGTTTAATTTCCTCTCCCAGCTTTAGTTTCTTTGGAATATACTTTTACACTGATGAATGTGTAACATATGCAAAGTATACATAGTGATGTTAGAGTCTAGAAAGATATATGTTAATGGCAAGAACAGGTCAGGATTAAAGCATTCCCTGCCTTTTTATCCTGGGATCAATCCTCAGTCATTTTGACAGACTCTTCAATGCACAATTAAGAATATACCTTAAGAGACACTGTAGTGTTGAAAATATTTTATTTTTTTTTAAATGGATAGTAGAAGCTGTAGCACCTAACTTCACGGCCAGTTGTGATATGCACCAGAAATTGCCATATGGAGTTTGACAATTTGCTGTCCAGACACCACACTATGCTCTGAAGAAAGGGAGGTGGGAGGGGGGGGGACATAGTGAAATTTAAAAAAACAATAGCAATAATTTATAACTTTATATAATTACACTAACTGCTTTTATTATCCTAGATAAAATGTATAATTTCAGACTTGTTTTACCACTATGGTCTCCCTTTTTAAACACTTGTCTGATAACAGCACTTCTGCCCACCATTGCCCATATATTTTATCTGGTAAATTTTAGAAATCTGTGCTACCCTATACAGTCTCTATAAATCTTTTTAAATGTTCACAAAGAATGGTCTTAATTTCAGGTCTCACATTGTTCAGCTTAATGAGAGAATTTTAATCATGTTCTTGATGCAATCTACTGTTTTCCTTCCTCAAAAAAATGGAAAAAAGTGTGACTTTTCAGGCCAATGCTATCCCATATGGGGATGAAAATTAGAAATCTAAGGCATATTTATGTTCTTAAAATAGACTTTTGTGCCTTGGTTTATATCTTTAAATTCCTCTCAATTGTAGACATAAGCAGTGCTCAGCCTTTGAGAAGCAAAATGGTGCCAATAAAAATAAATCAAAATATTTGACGAATAAACATCTCATATAACTCATTAATTAACTTTTACAGCTACCTCACTAAACTAAAATGTTGTTTTACACTGTATGTTATGTAGTTATTATGCAAATTGCTAATTCATTGCTGCAATAATGGTCTGGGCTCCTCTTTTTAGATGGTTGTGTCAATGAACACTCACTCTTGTGGACACAGTCTCCCAGAGGAGGCCTAAGTAGGCCCAAGTGTTTCATCAGAAAACATCAGTCAGCCAATAAAAAGGCAAAGTAAATGTTGACCTAGGTTGGCTAAATTTCTGTAGAATACCAGAGGTTGTTACCACTCCATAGTCATAATAGTTATGAGGGTTTTATGTGTGCAGAAATGGACTGAGGGATTAGGTAATTGGTAAATTAATTGATGTGAGTTTTGCACTCAGGCCAAGATTAATAGTTCCTTGCCTTCGGTGCGCTACTTTAAATGTGTTTATTGCCTGTGAATCAGCCAGTGAAAGGTTGAGAAGGTTAGCCACAATTGCCCAGTCTTCTAACACCTGTGCGAGGCCTCCCATTAAATAAATATGGTTTCATTGGTCTCTAAGCATCTTCCTCATTCTCTGACCATATTAAAATATACTGTCACAGGGAATTAAAAATAATTGTGAATCTATGTAAAATGTTGGCTCCGCTACTATGTATTATTATCACCAATTACTTATAAAACACCTACATGTTAAGCAGCTCTATACAGTTAGTGGTAGTTACAGTTTCATTTTTTTTTCTTTCTCTCAATCAGTTTTATTTAGTAAAGACAAGTTTATAACAACAAGGTTAGTCATACAGATGTACAAATTGAGGTTTGGAGTGAACATACATGTATATGTTACTCCTTTATATAAAGCATGGAGCACCATAAGATAGTCATGTTATTTATCTACAGTATCAATAATTGTGTATTGGGAGCCTTTACTTAGGTTTTCTATATTTCAACTTCTACAATTCTTAACTATTAAGTGAACTACTAATATAAGGGGGGGGGGGGGGTAATGAACATGTTTTCGCCTGCCTCTGAATCGGATATATGCATGTAGTCCGTTATTTTCACAGCTCACCTTAGTCCATCGCCTCCGGGTTCGGGCCCAGTCCTCTCCGAAGTATAGAAGAATACATAAGAGTTCTAGATTTAAATGAGTGATATGCTATATGGCGAATCTAGCCATGGCTTCCAGGTGTTAATTCTCAAAGACTCTACCCAATTTATTTAAGTCTTTAATTAATAGGAGATAGTTTATTTTGTTGAGAATTGCTTGGATATGAAGAGAGGCTGATTTCCATTGTCAAGCAATATAACTCTTTGTTGCTAACATTATGAATTTAAATAGTTTTATTTTGGGAAGTAGTAAGAGAGGGAATTTGGTGACCCAAGAGGCCCGCCTCCACAGTTGGAGTAATCTGGACATCAAGTATATCAGAAGTCATTGTAAAAACTTTGTGCCAGAAGCAACTTGGCGGCATGTCCACCAATTGTGAAAAAAGAGCCTATTTCCCCACACTCTCGAAAGCAGTTCGGGTCTGGAGCAAGTTTCCATTTCTAAAGTTTGTCTGGAGTATGGTATATCCTATCGAGAGCCTTAATCTTACGAAGAGCTCCCGTAATAGTAGCATCCTGGAAACTTCTATTGAGCCAGGAGTCTTGCCATGAGTCCAGGTCCCAGCTATTGTTTTGATATCTCTCCCAATTGCACGTGTATTTAGGTTTCAGATTGATCAAGTCTGTATTGATAGAATCGTATATAAGGCTTAAAATGCCTTTTGTAAGAGGGGGCCTTATCACATATTCTCGCTAGCCAGGATGATTTTTGTTTACCTAAGGTGCATTCTAAGGATTGAACGAAGTGCTTGAGTCTACTGTTCATGTGTAGGAATTTAAAAATAAAGATGGAGTTCGAATGTCAGGATCTGGTCATCTCTGTACCAAGAGCCCGTTTTCAATAGAGCGTTGGTCTCCACCAATTTAAAAGAGGTTGCAGGAATATGGAGGGTAAATTGTGGGTGGAGAATAATGGGGGTAAGGGTAGAGAATTTAGGCCATGTTTTTGGTTTGCTCCGTTCCAGTGTGTGAGGGATAGCTTAATAAAGGGATCTGTGAGTTTCCCTAATAAGGATAAGGGCTTGGGGAGCCAGATAATAAGTATGGACTCATATGACATTTTTCTATAAAAACCCATAGTGGTTGATGAGACATTGAATGGGTTATTGGTATATAGGAGATTTGAGCAGCTTTGTAAAGTTTCATATTTGGGCAAGAGAGGCCTACTTTAGATTTATGCTGAAATATTATTGTTTTTGAGATTCTATGTGGTTACAGTTTTAATATAAGGTCAAGCAGCCAATATGGATGACTGTGTAATTCCCTTTTGTTAGCTGAAAATAGGTAGGAGGTCCTGTTTTATTTACAGCGTTCAAAATGTGTACATTCTACTAACATTGGCACAAGGGGCATTCTGGCTGGGGACCACTTTTACCATTCATCTGGTATTGAGCACTCACAATACATGACACAGGTTTCTACAACATGTAAGAACCAATAGGTTCATGTAGTCTGCTGTTTTGTATCTATCTAAAACATTTTGTATTTAAGGGCTGCTGTAATGCTCTAGCAAGAGTAACTAGTTGCTTTAATATTAAATAGGAATGTTGTTCATGATCAATAAATAGACCTATTCTATTCATATTAAAAGATTTGAGTATCTGCCTCCAGCTAATGGTTTTGCTCTCCCCTGATAAGACCATTAAGGGAAGGGTGGGAGTTTGGGCTGAGACAAGTCAAAAGGTTTCTTTTTTATTTTTCAATTTTTTTTTTTTTTAGCAATCTTAATCAAACGCAACCATCATCGGTCCACAAATACAGATTTCCATAAATGTTACTGATAAGCTGCATCATCTCTACAGTGGAATTCTGGTTTGAAATACAAATGGTGTATAGAACCATAACTATAATAATTGCTAGAACATCTGCCTCCTCCAATTTTCCAAATTTTCCTCTTGGCTAATTGTAGAAATTAAACCTTAACCATTCTTTAAGCTTAAACATGTGATACATTAACCATGGACTATAAGGAATACACCCTATATTAAAGTTATTAATTTCCCTGGTCTTATGACCCGATAAAGTTTTTAAAGTATAATCCTAGGGAACACTTATTACATTATAGGGGTTCCCCCGTAATAACGGGGGGAAGCAAAATTAATAACTTAACCTAAACAAATTATATTAAAAACTGACAAAAATATCATCTAGGTCATATCCACAAAGCTTGAAAACGCTCAATGTTAAGCACTCTTACTTACTGGATCAAGATTCTCCCATGATCCCCCACCCCCCTTGGTCCCCGGTCTCTGGCTCTCTTTCCCTTCTCTACTGCCTTGTATAGTATAGTCGAATTATCTAGATTGTTGTAAGAACTCGAATGTCCGTGTGCATTATCCAGGAGCTCCATATATCAAGGAATTTAGGTATTGTATCTACTAGGGAGTGTGTGATTCTCTCATTTGATCCAGAGAGTTGGACTTCCATATGTGAGCTATATGGCTTTTAGTTACCAACATGATATACTGTTAAAGTTTATTCTGGGAAGGGGTTAGCTCAGCCAAAGGGATCCCCAGCAGGAAGTTCTCAGCTGATAGCCTAATTGGTTGTTTAAAAATATCAGCCACTAGATCTCCCACCTCGTTCCATAATTGCTGCACTTTTCTACATTCCCCCATATGTGTAAGAAGGTACCCTTATCCGGACAGCCTCTGAAACATCTTGGGCTCTCCGACCTATTCCACTTATCTAGCCTATCAGGAGTGATATACGCCCTATGGAGGACCTTAATGGAAGTGTCCAGCACACTACAGTATAATTTAAGAAACCCCTAAAGATATTGGACATGTTTCACTCTTTTTAGGTTCCCATTGGTGTGCTAGGTCTTTTTCCCACTCCCATATATATTTTACTTTATTTTTCTCTGAGGGAATGTTAAGTGTCATATAATTTGCCTATCATTCCCTTAGTCAGAGGGGCCTCTCCACAAATCTTTGAGAACCTATTATGTTGGGGCATACCTGTTGAGCGAATCATTGTGGAAACAAAGTGTCTCAATCTGCAATAGTTGTAATGCTGATAGATGGGAAGGTCATATTTATCCCTTAATTCCTCAAATGTGAGTATTCAACCTTCCTTTACCCACGAGCCAAACCTATCTAGTTTATTCAATCTCCACCAATGTTGAGCCATGGCTGGAATATCCTGAGGGGATGTGTAAATATTGAAGTTAAATAGGGTGATTTGGGGAAAAGCAGAGAATGGCGATGTGCCCAGATTACACATGATATTGTGTGTTTAACCATTGGGTTTGGCGAGTTTCTTAACAAGGCTGGTGGGGTAGCTATCCACACTGCTGTGTCCCATGAGAGCAGGCGCATGCCCCAATTCTCAATGAACATCTATGCGGGATGAGAAGATAATGAGTGTGCCAAGGGGACAAATGCTAGTTGTGATGCCCTATAGTAAAGTTTGAAGTTAGGGCATGATAATCCCCCTTTTTTGTTTTGTGCCTATACATTATTGATTTGGGGACTCTGGCAGAGCCACAGTGCCAAATAAAACGAAAAACTAACCTTTCAAAACTTTCCAATTCTCTCATGTTAATAAAAATAGGTAGGGTTCTTAAAAGGTAAAGTAAAAAGGGTTTTAAGAACAATCAGATATAATGGAATACCACCAAAACAATGATCTCCATTGGCTGAGATAATATAAACATTATCAGCCTTATTAAATTGCGATTCGTTAAATTTAAAAGGGCTCTAATTAAGCACACAAAACTCTGTAAAAAAAAAAAAAAAAAAAAAAAAAATGCTAAGTTAGTGAACTTCTATCCAAAAGCAAGGTCTTCACTAAATAAAAACTTCTGTAAATAAAATATGCTGTGTGCTTAAATAGAGCCCTTTTAAATTTCTGGAATCACAATTTAATAAGGCTGTATGGTTAAGCTGCTACATTTACATAGACGGAGTCCTCTTCCTGCATTGATCAAATAGTGGGTGGATATCAGAGGAGTCTGACATTTGACAGTAAGTTTGAGTTGAATATCGCTTTCTTAAATTGCGTTAAAAAAAAAAAAAAAGTAATAAATGTTGTGTTCTAATGGTCCCCATTATTTCTGGGTGCCAGGCTCTGTGTGCCACAGTGCTGGGGCTCTCTAAGTGCCACTTTCTCCGACATTACACAGCTTTTATGCAAAGCCAAGGTTGGATTATACAGAAGCTGGGAATCCTACCCACGGACAGCCATTTCAAGGTTTTTTTATATATATATATTTTGTTCTGTCCTTCAGTTGTTTTTCCAACTCTTTTTTTTTTTTTTTAAGCAGGGAACATTATATATATATATATATATATATATATATATATATATATATATATATATATATATATATATATATATATATATATATATATATATATATATATATAAATATAGAATGTGTGTTATATATCTCTAGCTTTTTTTTATCTAAATCTAATTGACACCTATATCTTTATGGCCACATCACACAATTCTAAAGTACAAGGATGAGTTGGCAGTAGAATCCACTTTTTATTTGGCTATTGGCGAATATTGATCCTACTGATAAAACCTGTGAAATAGCCAAGAAAGTTCAGAGTGTCACGTGGCTTTAGCATTTACCATCTGCTTAGGTGAGACTTCTTTACTTGTGTTTGTTTATAGGTGTAGATATTTTAACCTCCCCAAAGATCAACATGGGAGTAGGAAAATGTTCTTTTGGCAGGTAGACCAGACACCTGAGATCTGAACTGTCAAATGAGGAACTGGGATTATCCAAACCTTTGTTTAATCAGCAAACAAATGGCAACTGTGTCACCTGTAGAGAACAAATAAATCTCTCTATCCCCCTAGGTCTTCTACCTGTATATCCAGAGAGATGGAAAACTTGCACTCTTTATAACTTTAAAATAAGTATTTTTTATTGACAAATCCGTATTTATGACAAATTATACCTAGACAATTGTGTGTGTGTGTATATGTTAAAATAATGACTAGGGGTCTTTTAAGAGATGATCCCTGGCACACATCTTCTTGTTGAAACTATTTATACTAGTAATGGTTGTACAATTTCATATTTACTGGTGTACAGTGTTTTTAGTTGGGAAATGTTTCTGTCAGGTCGGTGCAAACCAGATTTATGTGAATACGTGGTAATTTTATTGCTTGGTGGTTAATTTGTATTTGTCTTTTTATATCTGCACAAAAATCATTTAAATTAGTTTATGGGAAACATGCACTCTTAAGAAACCTTCTGTACTACGTGGTTCCTGTTCTTATGATTTCTCTTAATTTTCCAACATTGAAATTAGATAGCTTCAAAAACATTGATTCTCTCTGTCTTATCCTGATGCATCTATCTGAGTATTTGAGTGTGTCTGCACTCATTTTGGAACTATAAATCTAGAAATATTTTATTAAATTATTTTGTTTTCAATCCAACCATGCATCCTTTATTGGTTGTTTTAACCATGTACCATTCCTGACCTATATTCCATCCTTTGTTAGTAGAACTAGAGTTTTTATGTTCTGTCTTTCAGATCCTGGCCTGGTTTGAGGAGGGAGAAGAGACTACAACGGCCTTTGTGGAACCCATCGTTATTATCATGATACTTGTAGTGAATGCTTTTGTTGGGGTTTGGCAGGTAAGTGCTTTTGTTTTACAGTCATATAATATTTTTGTTAAGCTACATCAATGATGCCTAAAGAATGTTAAGGCACTCTAGATGTACTGATTTTCAAATAAATACACATTTTAGGTATAAATAAATATTAATGAGTATTATTATGGGTCCTGGTTTCAGTGGGCATTGCAAATTACCATAGCCTCAAATGAAGCCTGAAACAAAAAATTAAAAAAGCATACAAAAGCCCATTGAGAGCTCACAAAGTTGAAGGCCTGAGAATAATCCATCCTCCAGTGAGATGTGGCATTATTTTATGGGTTTAGATTTTATGTTTGTGTGAGAAATGGCAACTAAAAAGCCAGATAACTCTAGAGTTGTCTCAAAAAAAATTGGAGAGCAGGTGGGAGGCAGAGGGTAAAGGAAGAATTAGAAAGTTGTAAAGTAGGAGTAAGTGATACAGAACAGAGTAAGGTGGAGGTTATTCACGTAAAGTAAAGGGAAGCAGATAAATGTTGTTACTTATGACCCTACCATTCTTCTTCAGTGGTTGGTATAACTCCACAAATAAAAAGGCAAATTGAGCCTGATCTCTATGTATCATTACTGCTAGGCACAGAGAGGATGCTCAGTAAATACACTAAAATTTGAATTGAGATATTTTTCCCAAGCATTTTCTCCAGTACAAAGCATTTGTGGTGGTTAATTGAATCTGGCCATGGAAAGCTCAATTATGGAAATATATTTGAATGTTCCTGCTGGCATGCCACAGTCATGAAAAATGCTAGGAACAGGAAAACCTAGACCATTTCTCAACAAGCCAGAATTTATTAAAACGCCAAATTATTTATTCTAAGTTTCCTTTAACTCTGTCTGGCTTAACAAAGCACCAATGCCATGTTTGTATTATTATTATTATTGTTGTTGTTGTTATATCAGAATACAGTATGCAATCATATATGCATTAATGAAACACCAGACACTTATTCAAAAACACTTGTGTATTATGAGAAATAGCTTGTTCAAACGTGAATGGAATATTTACACCATTTTGAGTGTAGCTGTTCGTTCTCTTCACCAAGCATTGAAATATTCTTATACAATTTATACACATTTTAATAAAGATAAGCAGGTTATCTTCTCTTAGTAAGTTTACCAGTTTTGTTTAATTGCTTGTGTCCTCATTCATTACAGGAGAGGAATGCTGAGAGCGCCATTGAGGCCTTGAAGGAGTATGAGCCTGAGATGGGGAAAGTGATCCGAGCTGACAGGAGTGGAGTGCAGCGCATCCGGGCCAGAGACATTGTACCAGGCGACATTGTGGAGGTGGCAGGTACTGGACAATAGGATCTTCTTATGTATTATTAGATTTTATAGCTCAACCTAAAATAACCATTGATTCTATGCAGCGAACTGAAGATGTCCGATCTTAGTACATATGACAATATGGCAATTGAGAGGTTTCCCAACTTTTCACTATATTATATATATTTGGCACAAGGAGTATTTTTAAGTCTCTGGGGTCCTAATTTAATAAATTGTGTATATGTTTAACTCCATGCACTCTAATTTATCCTGCAATGCGCAACATTGTACTGTATTAATCCGCACCAGTTTTAGAAATGGAAATGTTTCACACAGTGTCATGGTTACAAAGGCTTTTTCAAGTTCAATCTTTTTAGATCTCTGATCCTTGTAATATGTGAATTAATTGTTATATGATCCATATGAAGGCATACAGAAGCTAAACATTGATGCATAGTCTCATAACAGAAAAAAATAAAATTCCTTCCTGACCCCAGGTATTGGCAATCACATTTCTACCTGGATCAATACTCCTCCTCCTTTAGTCATCCAGGATAATCCTTTCCATTTTATTCAAAAATATATCCATACCAAATAGGAGCTGCCATCATATGCACATATGTAATGAATAAGTAGATTCTATTTTTTGCTTTCACTTCTATTGATATGAATATTTTATAACCCATGTTAACCTGCAAGTGCAGCAGAGTATCCTCATTCCTCAATTAGTTTCTTACAGTACACATTGGGGTTCTGCCTCTTACACACAGCAGGTTTAACAGCAAGACTGAGCTATTCATCATGTGATTTCTCCCTAGATTAAATTGCTGTTGGATGCTCTCATCTCTGGAAAATTGTAGCCTTCTTTCCGAAAGTGCTTTCTTGCCTATAGCAAGACATGGTTCTTTCCATACACGGATTTGCCAGTAGCACCCCTTAGGGTAATCTGACCACACAAATAGAGAACAGAGAATGAGTGCTTTGTTGGAAAATAAACTTATGAGCTTAAAAAAAGCAGTATAGGAAAGTTGGTATGCGTAAAGGATTTGCTAATGAAAAGAGCCATACAGTAAAACTTTAATATGTACCATGAAGTGATTGAATGATGGGCTGCAGTGGTTGAGAGTATGTCCATCTGTGTAAACCAAAAACCCACAATACAGATTCATCTGTAGGTTTTACATTAGGATAAGTAGGATCTGCCACTGTCCGCAGGACAAAATAACAATTTTATGGTTATAGGCATACTTTATTTTTAGTAGTCCTGTTCGTTTAGATGTCAGAGGAAGGTGGGATAGCTTAGTAATTTGTTAGGAAAGAGATGGGCAGAACACAGAGAAAGCTGGTTTATGGGATAATGGAAATAGAGAGATGTAATTTTGGATATAAGCAACTGTGCTGAGGTAAATTACAAAATAATGTATACTGGGGACTGTGTATGTATCTATCCATCTATCTATCTCAAGGGTATTGTACCAGAATAGCCCAGCACCTTGATAGTCCCTAAACCCTAATTGACAGTCTTCATATTCCTTATAAGCTTGTTCCCTGACTATCGCCTGTCAAGTGCAATCTT
>CM050164.1:262504852-262699852 GCA_027410445.1 Discoglossus pictus
ATTATTACATTTAAATAAACATGATGACTCTCTGGTGCACATTTACGTGTGCCACTTTTGTTTGGTTTATGTTGTAACACAGTCATGCTTTAAGCAATCCTGTGTCCCAAAATACATTACTTTTTTTTTTTTTCCATAATGTTGCAAAGAACTGCAATCCTGAGGCCCAGTTGTCATGCCACTTGAAAAGGTGGAACATCTTAATGCCCTCTCTCCTTGTGATTTACAGATCATTCTGAATTTAGTCTCTGTAGTACAAGGAATTATTGCACAGTTTTGTGTGAACTGGTTATAGTCACATTATAATAAATTCTAGCATTGCAAATAGATATGTGTAGCCATTTTGATTTCATGGAAAAAAAATTTTTTTTTTTTTTTTTTTTTAAATGTCCTATTGCATTTTAGGAAATTTACTGATCTGACAAAAAAAAATACAATTTCCATTATGATGTGTTTAGTCAGATATTTTTGGTAAACAACAATTTAAATACACTTGTGAAAAAGCAGTTACGTCCTAGTGCAGCCATTTCAGAAACACACGGGTAACGTTTTGTCCCATTGGCAAGCAGACCTAGTTAATCATGTGGTAAAACTTTTTTTAAAGGAATAATATTTAGTTTAAATATTCACAAATAATGAATAACACACTAAGGTAAGTGGTTATTTTAAATTATATATGAGTTGTTAAATTACTTGCAAGCATTAATAATGTAAAATTGCAACAATATATACTGTAAAAATATATTTGCCTAAAAAATAATATGCAGTTTTGGCAATGGTATGCAACTTCAACATCATAATTCATAACACAACTAATATAAAATAACATGGTATTATGGTAATATGTTTTCTATTTTGTTTTTATTTATGATCAAATATCTACAGCAGAGGTTGCCAAAAGGGGATCCACAATTCATTCAGTTGTTCCATAGAGCAACTAATGTTGCAAAAATATTAATTGCATGCAAATGTACGCAGTGGAAAGTGTTTAAGTGTTCATGCTACAATGCAGTATTGGATGGCACATTGCAATTGTCATGTAGCTAGAAAAGCCATTAAGTGGTTCAAAAGTCACTGTTACTTCAATATTTGTTAGGAAGTCCTTAAATACAATATCAATGTCCACAACCTCCCTTATTAGCAACTTTTTCACTGTCAACATAATAGTTGCTAAAATGTCAACATAATAGTTTGTATGAACTAATATTTTTCAACTTGGCTCTGATGAAATAGTATGTTTCTACTGATATATTTGTAGTTCCTTAACATGTATAATGTTCTGCCAAATGTATTTCTTACAAGGTTTGCTTATTCTTGTCTCTGTGTTTGCTCTCATGGAATAACTAGCTCAGATCACATATGTTTTCCTTTTTTCTACGGTGTAGCATCAGGTTGTTTTTTCTTGGGTTGTGCATTGTTCCTAAATGAAAGATCTACTGGAACAGCCCAAGTAAAGTAAACAAGAACCTACTGAACTTTTTTTAAATTTTTTCCATAATTCTAGTTGGTGACAAAGTGCCTGCTGATATCCGTATTATTGAGATTCGATCAACAACTCTACGTGTGGATCAATCTATTCTGACTGGTTAGTATTTCAGATAATACATAGTTGTAACTGTCTCAATATATGTTTTTTTTTACAGCGAAGAAACAAAGTGATTCCTGTATCATATTTTACAAATGTAATAATAATCTGTGATAATCTTTGCTCTTTAAACACACAACTTTTTTCTGCTAATCTGTTTTAATTCACCAAATTTTCCCTAGGTCATTTATTCAAACATACTTATAGGACATAACAATCTTTAAATGTGACCATGGAAAAATTTTCTTCTAATTTACTCTCTCTTTTTTTTTTTTTTTTTATTTGGTTCCAGTCACTCCAGGAGAGTTTTATTTCCTGACTAAATATCTGCAAATAATTTTGAAATACCATCCTTTTTTATATCATGACTTTAAGTGGAAGTAGGCTGGAGAACCTCTATAGTATGCTGGTATATCAAAAATATAGAGCTGTGCATACAGGTTCAGTGTTGGAATTTGACTGTTCTTCACTTTGTATACTTATCAAATCATGTGATTCAAATACATAATAGAAAATCAGTTCAGAATTATTTAGTAGATCACGCGCGTTATCTCTTAAACAAAAACAAAAAATGTTCTGTAGTTATGATAATTTAGAGCTATTTAAAAAGGATGTAGAAAAGATGCGCTGTCTGGAAAGAATAAGAGACCAGTATGAATGTTTGTTTTTCTACAGGTGAGTCTGTGTCCGTGATCAAACATACAGACCCCATTCCAGATCCAAGGGCTGTAAATCAAGACAAGAAGAACATGCTTTTTTCTGTAAGTAAAGTCAAAATGTAATTTAAGGTTAACATTGCAGAACAGAAATAGAACAGCAAAAGTCATTAGAATATTTCAAAATGTCGAAATTTGACACAAAGGCAATAGTTTCAATAGGACTTGGCACAATCTGTTATTTTATTGCAGTGTATAAATAGTTAAAGGCCCATTGTAGTCATGTATTCAAAATATACTATTTTGATCAACTACACTCAAAACTGCAATTTTTTTTAAAATGGTAAATAAAATAATGCTGCCGGTAATATACTGCGAGTTTGGTTTCTGGTCATCAACTCCCTGAAGTGGCAGGAGACATTGAATGTAGAATAATTTTCAATCTATCCAATGGGAATTGCCTGCAGTAAATACAAATTTTTGTGTAAAATGTAAAAATGCTGATATATTAAGCTTATATTTATAGGACGGCAAAATGTTTCATTAATTGAATTTACATTGTGTCCTGCAGAAAAACACAAACTTTCAGATAAAAAAAGTCTTTGTTACCACACAAGCTTAATTTTTACAACCATACAATGAGAAAAAATTGTTTCTGCTGCCGTTTAGTTTTGTGACTTTACTGGTATTGCAGAGCAAAGTAAAACTGGAACTATGCCAATACACATATTAGTAATTAAGTTAAACAATAGGCGATTATGCCATTCTTGTGGTTGAACGGTTTAAAAATTGAACCATTGTCAAAAATTTTTTTTTACCATCCAATAACTAAATTCTCCTATGATTTCACACTAGTATTGTGCATTAACTTTAAATCCTAATAAAATGCAACCTTTTTTGTACGAATTGAAATATTGATTTGAACCTTTTTTTTTTTTTTACATATATGTTGACTAGATGAGTTCTCTGTATGTTATGTTATTATTTGTAACTTACTTCTTCTCCCTGATAATTTGATGCTTTTTAGGGTACCAATATTGCCGCCGGCAAAGCACTTGGAATTGTAATTGGTACTGGTGTCTACACAGAGATTGGAAAGATTAGAAATCAGATGGTTGAAACTGAACCAGAGAAGACTCCATTGCAGCAAAAACTTGATGAATTTGGCCAACAGCTCTCCAAAGTCATCACACTTGTCTGTGTGGCTGTCTGGGTCATAAACATTGGCCACTTTAATGACCCAGTGCATGGTGGCTCTTGGTTTCGTGGGGCTATCTACTATTTTAAGATTGCTGTGGCGTTAGCTGTAGCTGCTATCCCAGAGGGCCTTCCAGCTGTCATCACCACCTGTCTAGCTCTGGGTACAAGGCGCATGGCAAAAAAGAACGCTATAGTGAGGAGCCTCCCATCTGTAGAGACACTGGGTTGCACGTCTGTGATCTGTTCAGACAAGACTGGTACCTTGACCACCAATCAGATGTCTGTATCCAGGGTAAGTCTATTGAACATCAGCATCTAATTCTACATCTACCTATTTTAATGTGGTTTGGGATGATGCACAAAAGCCCACTGCTATACATGAATATTAATAGCTGGAAGTATGAACTGAATTATTTCTGTTAGCAGAAAATGGAATGGAAAATTGATCCAGACAAGCAATGCTTGTTGTATAGAAGAATTTGCTAAGTAACTAACTTACCTTACATTTATATATAAAATAAAATCCATAGTGTTGCAAAAATAGTTCCATTGCTAAACTTACAAATTTCTATTTTTATAATGGTATCTAAGATGTACAGTGCCTTGCAAAAGTATTCACCCCCTTGACTTTTTACCTATTTTGTTACATTACAGCCTTAAGTTCAATGTTTTGTTAATCTGTATTTTATGTGATGGATCAGAAAACAATAGTCTAAGTTGATGAAGTGAAATGAGAAAAATATATACATAAAACTATTTTTTAGAAAATCTAAAATTGGCATGTGCGTATGTATTCATCCCCTTTGTTATGAAGCCCATAAAAAGCTCTGGTGCAATCAGTTACCTTCAGAAGTCACATAATTAGTGATATGATGTTCTAAGTGTCACATGATCTGTCATTACATATACACACCTTTTTTTCCTTTTTTTTTTAAAGGCCGCAGAGGCTGTAAAATGGCACGTTGAGTTTGCAAAAAGGCATGTGGAGATGTATGGAGGAAGGTGCTCTGGTCTGATGTAACTAAAATTTAACTTTTTAGCCATCAAAGAAAACTCTATGTCTGGCGCAAACCCAACACATCACATCACCCAAAGAGCACCATCCCCACAGTGAAACACGGTGGTGGCAGCAACATGCTGTTGGGATGTTTTTCAGCAGCCGGGACTGGGAAATTGGTCAGGGTTGAGGGAAAGATAGATCGGGCTAAATACAGGGATATTCTTGAGCAAAACCTGTACCACTCTGTGTGTCATTAGAGGCTAGGACGGAGGTTCACCTTCCAGCAGGACAATGACCACAAACACACTGCTAAAGCAACACTTTAGTGGTTTAAGGGGTAACATGTAAATGTGTTGGAACAGCCTAGTCAAAGGCCAGATCTCAGTCCAATAGAAAATCTGTGGTCAGACTTAAAGATTGCTGTTCACAAGCGCAAACCATCCAACGTGAAGGAGTTGGAGCAGTTTTGCAAGGAGGAATCGGCAAAAATCCCAGTAGTAAGATGTGGCAAGCTCATAGAGACTTATCAAAAGTGACTTGGAGCTGTACAAAGTATTGACTTTAGGAGGGGGAATAGTTATGCACATTGACTTTTTCTGTTTTTTTTGTCCTATTTGTTTGCTTCACAATAAAAAAAAAAAAAAAAAACATCTTCAAAGGTGTGGGCATATTCTGTAAATTAAATGATGCAAATCCTCAAACAATCCATGTTCATTCCGGGTTGTGAGGCAACAAAACACGAAAAATGCCAAGGGGGTGAATACTTTTGCAAGGCACTGTATGATGTGTGCACAGAAGCAGAAAATGCCCTATGTTTTAATTTCTGAATGAAATCCATTTCAAACAGCTCTCAATAGGATTGATGAAAGGTGCACTTGACTGTTGCATGTTACACTGTTAGCTAAAACAAGATCAACTTCAACACCACACAACTGATTTTATTTTTCTGAACTCCTCTACAAGTCAGCTGTGTTTGCCAAACAGCAGTAATGTTTCAGTGAAATCATTCATTCAAAACCCATCTGGCTGCTGCTTTGTTCTTAACTAGGATATAGGAGAATAGCAACCTTCTTAGCATCTGGGTCAAAGTAATCCTCATTATAATGCATGTAAATAATTATCCAACATTTTCCATTCTCATCCTCATTATTCCATTACATATTTTATATTAAACAAATATTTTAAAGTTGTGATTCATCTCAGAATTAATTAACTTTAGGATCTCTCACCTACATATTATATTGCTATCTGGCTGTTACCCTGTAGCTCTCTTCTCAGAGTTGTCAAGACGGTCCCACCAGTCTACATGAAGTAAGCTATCCTAGAAGTTCTTGCAGATCTTCCTGGATACTTGTAATGTAATTTATTTCTTGAAATTAAGATATGACTTAGTAGCTTTTACTATTTTTCACTGAGCAAACACTGTTCTAATTAAATACAGTTGGAGAGTCCTGCCTTAGTAAATGTTAAATCTGATTAGTATTGTTACTGTTTTTATAGTGTATAAAGTATTGGTATTACTGGATAAAGAGGGCAACCTCTCCTCCCTTTGGTCTTGCTACCACTATGCAATTACTGCTTTTCCTCCTTCCTTTATCTATATTCCATTTTTGCCATGACCTAAGCAAGGCCCATTTGGTAGGAGCATATAAGAATTTTTACCCCATCACCCATAGAATATAAAATTAGACACAGATTAGACACAGACCATTTCTTGGGAGATAACTGGCCACAGCGTTTATTGGAAACACAACATGATGTAATAACCATAACGATAAATACATAAATAAACATAACCCCGAGGGGAGGAGCCTGGACAGAGACAGTACACCCTACGCCCAGAGGCCTCATCCAGGGCCTACCGTGTTGGAACATCCGTACCACCGTAGGGTAGGATCTCCCCCATTTTCCACTGTCCCGGCGACTCCCCTCACCACCCGCCACAGAGAAGACCGCACAATACCTTTGCGGATTCGACTCCCCCCACCAACAAAAACCATGGCCAGCCACATACCCTCCTAAAAAGCTTCACTCCACTCTCCACCTCTGCTCATGATCCATCCGTGTCGGGGCCATGCCCAGCTCTGGGCCAAGACCGATAACCAAGGCCACTCGCCCGCATGGTCTGCTTTACTAATAGCTCATGCTATTTCCGCCCGATACCTTCCAATTCTCAAGACCATCTTCTCCAAAAGCCCATAGGGCTGTTACTGCATCTGCTTCTGCACCAAGCGAGTGGTCAGCAAGTTCCATGCGGAATATGCCCAAATGCTGCTGGCAATCTCCAACGTCGTAAAATCACTCATATAGAACCAGTCCCATTTCATCAAGTGAAGGTGCAAACCAACTTCGTGATTGGCTGAACCAAGAGAGCCGTATTCAGGAAGGGGGAGCAATCAGCGTGCCCAACACACTGTAACTACCTCCTTATCCCACCTGCTCAACTTGGCTGCCGCTGCCACATGGTCACGTGATCACCATTAATCGCCAGACCAGTCACCTGAGGTCGACATACCTTGTCTGTTTACCAACCAACCTCCTGCTACCATCCGACCAGCGGAAAGAGATGGCCGCACAGAAACGCAAGGATTTAAACTTGTCACAGACCTCTTTCCATAACCGCAGTAACCAGCCATATGGTCATATGATCGCCCTTTGGATCCCAAGACCAGGCACCTGAGGTCGCCCCACCTTGCCTGTAAATTAACCAAACTCTCACTACCGGCACACCGGCGGGAAGGAGAGATGGCTGCATAGACCGCAAGGCTTCGCCCTCATCACAGACCTCCTTTCCGAACAGTGGTATCTCCGGCCCTTGGGAAAAGGCTACCAGTCGCCTGCTGTCCCTTTGCCATACCTCCTGTTCGCCTTTACGCCTGCCTGTATACTAACCAAACTGTCACTACCGGCACGCCGGCGGGCAGGAGAGATGGCTGCACAGCCCGCAAGGCTTTGCCCTTATCACCGACCTCCTTCCCGAACAGTGGTATCTCAGGCCCTTGGGAAAAGGCTACCCGTCGCCTGCTGTCCCTTTGCAATACCTTCTGTTCGCCTTTACCCCTTGCTCTATCCTTCCATTCCTTCTACAGGACCCATTAACCCAGCTTGACTTTCGATGGGTCACAGCTACTACTTGTACCCCACCAACCTTTGGGGGGGGGCTCCTCCTCTGAGCCCGGGGGGAAACCTAGCACCCCCAACCCTGCCAATGATTTTTTTCCACTGCCAACCAGCCGTGTGTATCTCTATAAAGATCTACGAATCCAAGTACCTTACAGCACTAACACCATCCCAAATAACTTATGATACCGTCCCAACTGACCCACTCATAATACAACCGCAGGGATAAAAGGAGTGACAGCCCTTGTTGCATATAACCCATATCTACTCCTCAGTTCGCACGTTGTCGAACACGGTACCACGAGTTGATAATATCCCGGAACTCACATGAAAAGCATGTGATACCCTCTGCCTTATGACTAATACCGGATGCTATGCAATAGCGCCCCGCCGGCAAGACCATAAGACTTTATCTAAACAGAGCCAGACAATCCCTTATACATATCTCCATTCCCATATAACGACACATGTGAAAGACCCCCTGAACCCTAACCCTGCTACCCTCCCATGGCTCAATCGTGGTTTCCAATCTAGCGTCTCGCGGCTAAACCTACACTAGTTCTAACCAGACCGACCAGGGGCCCGACGCCGCTCCCCTGATGCCGTTACGGACAGATTTGAAAAACGAATCTGGGGCATATCACCAACCTGGGCATGTACTTGCTGCCCGCTCCCCATACCGGTCAAGAGGATGGTTAATACCTGCTCACGACTGTTTGAGCGGCATTTTGACGTGTCACACCCTACTAAACTCATACCTGTAGATTTATGCCCGTGGTCCCACCCTAATTCACCCACTGATGGCCCCCTCTTCGGCACACTTGTGTCCATTTTTAGGGCTAAGTAACCTGTATCACGTCAGTCTGGTCTCACTGAAAGAGTGACCCCGCACTAAACCACCATGCAATGCTATCTGATGGGATAAACAGCACAACAAAAACAACCCAGTTTGGTCCTATGGTTCCTTACCCTATACCCAAGGCCCTGCGTCTTTTGGACAACGTAAACCATAGTGAAACAATGTCTACCTGAGGGAAAATTGCTGCAACATGATAAAAAAATAACCCTAAACAGCACCCGGAACCATCAGCCACCGAACGTCGGTTATATAACCTCCTAAAATTACACCCAAGAGGAGATACCCTTAAGCTTGATCCTCCTCGCAAAGAAAATATGGACCCTCCGATTCTGAACCACCACAGCAAGCTGAAATGCTGCAGCAGGAACCTACCATATTGGAGGAGAAAACAACGATCAATAGAACCATGAGCCCTAATCTAGCCGACGGACCAAGTGACCTACAAGACCGAGGGACTTATGTCCCCTCTGACAAGCATCCGATGTACCGCCTAGAACAGGAACATAGCACGACACTTAACAAGCTGCAAACGTTCCCACGAACCTAACTATTATAAACCTATCTAGCATATGACAACTGCCTATATAACCTTACCCCAGATAAGCAAGCCTCGCCTGGACCCCATACCTGACTGTTATGACAGTACCAATACCCGTCTGTAAAGTGAAAGCCCGATTAGTAAGCCCTGTGACTAAATCAGTAAGCCCTGTGACCAAATCTAAACCTGGGCATAGCATAAACTAGGAGAACAACCTCAAGCGGAATTAGCCCTATAACTCCTGAGGCCTCTCTGTCAGCATCCCCACGCCCCTTAGGACCATCTCTGGTAACCTGATATAGGCTTATGGTCCATGTGCCAAGCAGCTCTATAATGGCGGTAAGCCGCCTTACTTCAAGCTAGCTACTGGAAGCACCGTACCTGGTGCCGCTGTATAGTCTAACCCCGTACCTGCAACTGAAGAAACAAACTCCTAGAGGGATACAATCCTACCCGTAACCAGTAAATGCAGTTCCAAACACATTATGAACATATCATAAAAGACATATATGTATGCAACCCGTACTGTACATAGCACCACGTGCTCAGCCTGTATAGCGCTATGGAATATGATGGCCCGTATCCGAAATGGATAATAATAATATGCAATAGCCATATTACAGATGGTAGCCATGGAACACTGATACCACTGAATATATAATCTATATATAACCGCCTACCCGTGCCAAGCATATCATAGATACTAGTACCCTCACACCACGATAATATGGACTGCTAAACTACACTGCAGCTCCCCAGATAGCATAGAGTTAACTGCCGCATGCGTGAGCAGCAGAGGCAAGATAATCTAATTTGTCATCATCCCTATGTATAGATGCTATCTAACAACGAATATAAAATGGCACTGTTCCCAAATAATCTAAATCTGCACCCGCATTCCCCTATCTATAACCCTATTGTGGAAATAATAAGACATTCAAGCCTCCTATGCCCATAATTCAACTAAATCAATAATCAGAATTAACTGCCTGCTGCAGGGCTAGAACCAGCAGCCCCAGACATTAGTCCAGGTCATAAACCCCCAGATGCACACCATATAACAATCTAGTAATCCTAAATGTAGTTTTCCAAATGAACAGAGCAAGCCGAGCAGCTGCCCCTGAGGGGTTACTCACCGCTTCTGGGAACACTAAGTATCAGACATGTACTAGACGGTGTATGACCATACACCTAGTGAAAAGGGGGGGAAAGACCCCGCCAGCTCCCTAACCACGCCCGACTGGCATGCACACTATGCCGCCGCGTGCCACTATACATATAATAAATGCTGACACAGTCCTAATCAGTCACCAGTAAATACAAAATCCACATTATGAAGCTTTATACAGTATAGGTAACCATTCTGTCACTAGAAATTCACCATGAGTTCTATAGACTAGATACCCATTTAACCTGTATAGGAATGGAAGAGAACATACTCTACATTCCTGTGGTCAGGTAGGGAGAAACTATACCAGGCTATACCCCCATGGCCACCCTACTCTAACACTGTGCTATCTAGGGACAGGGAAGGTTGAACATAATTAGGGAGGCAAGTGCAGGGTTCAAAACACAGCCCTGAGCCCCAAACTCTATTGCATAAACCCCCTAGGAAGGGGGGGGGGGGTGGACCAGGCCCTTAGCGTAAATCATAGTCCTGAGTGATCCTGAGGGGGTTTATAGATTACTCATGGGGGACTTATGTGGGGGGTAGTTACTCATGGGGGGGGGCGCCAGTGTGCTCACTAGAATGATCCGGGCCCCCCAGCCACCCTTAACGCCAAAGCCCCCCCGGCGCCGCCACCAGGCAGCGCGGGCACCCTACCCAACGTCCCACCATGGGGACAGACCTACCAGGATGGGCACCTCACTGGGGTCTCCCGGCACGCCACCACTTCCGGAACCCGGGGCCTAGCGCAAGGGCCGCCCAGGATACCGGGACAAGCCAGATACCGGACTCCTCCAAACACCGTGAGAACTTATGCGAGTGCACCCAGCACTCCACTCCGCCCCAGAGGCCCGTGAGCCAACTCAGCAGGAGCTGCACCCGCAGCACATCTGCTCTCATGGCTAGCTGGGGGCGGACTGGAGGAAATTGGCGCTAAAGCCTACATTGCTCCACCTCCCTCAGCTAGCCACCTCCCCGCTCCTACCCGGGCCTGCCATGTCAGGTGGCCCCTCCCCCCAACCCCATGCAAGCCTGAGGTGGGCTACGGGCCCTTCATTCTTATCTCGTGATAAAAATAAAAAAAAAACGAAAAAAAAAACATTAGCTAGCCAGGTTCAGTTGGTTGACCCTTTTATGAATTTGAGATTGTGAACAACTCTTACTTTAAATGTTAAAGTATAACACTAGCTCCATATTAATTATGAGAATGGGCTAAATATTTTAAACCCATTAGATTCTTAAGATTTGCTTACTTTTCCCATCCGCCTACCATTTAGAAGTATCATGTTTATACCACTTTTTTACCTGTTCAACCGGCTAAAATGGTACCACACTCTTTAGAATCCTTTGATAGATAGTGAAATAGATACGGAGGCAACAGAGCACTAGTAAGCGTTAGTGTTTGGCTAAGCAAGAGTGATGAATATGTTGATTGTGATGGGCCATTCACTTAGAGGGCCACATACGTGATCTATGAGTCTTTTTAAAAAGACCTCACTGCTTTTAAACACTTTTATTTCACTCAAAGCAAAATTGTAATTTTATTTTATTGGAAAGGAATTAATTTAATAAAAAAGACTTTGATTATAAGGAGAAATATTTAAGAGAACTTGGTATTTGCTAGTTTTAGATAGATATAATAGATTGTGTATTGCTAAAACCAGTAGGCTCTGCCACAGCAGAAAATGGGCTTGGCTGCACAGGAGGTAGCAGAGGGCCGGATATGGCCTCTGGGCCACTGGTTGCCCACCACTGATGTAGGAAGTCTGCTGTGGATTTTGAGTATTCCTTGCAAGATGGACATACTGTCCCTTTTCAGAGAATATAAGGCCCCATGTAAAGTCCACACATTTCCTCCAATGCACTAGGCAAACTATTCGTCCAGAAGAATACATCAAATGCAAGTTTTTTTGGTCTTATGTTTGTGAGTGCACATATTAATTTGCCTGCCGTGTTGAATTACACTTATGCGTTTCTCCTTTATATAATAACCACCTAATTGTTTGGTTAAACTCTTGAGAAAGCCTTCTGGTCCTGCAGTGCTTGGCTGGCCATTGGAGTCAGCTGAAGCATAAATCTGTAGCCAGTATTAGTACAGATCAACAAACTGCACAGCACAGGGGTGAGCTCTGTTAATGTTTAACTGTTGGGAGTTCCCTGGATAAATAAAGGTGAATGCTAATGGCAGGGATATGGATATTATTCATGAATTTCCAGACCTGTTGAATTGTTAAATATTTACTTAATAACAGAAGCATGGGTTCATTGAACAATTGCATATCCTGTGTTAGTTCACGGCATAAACAGGCTATCTACATTTATAGTGTGAACTGGAGAAAGGTTGTCTGCATGTAGCATATGATAAATGTGCTGTGTGTTCTAGCTGTATTTTAATTAAAAGCAAATGTATCAGCTGGAAAATGTACTTTAATTGTAATTCACAATTGTTGTCTGGTTAAACGTGGTGTATAGGAAACCTTCTGTACTATAGTAATACCACATTATCTATAAAGTGGTTAAAATACTTGTAGGTGCTTTCCTTTGTTCATATTAGTGTGTTATGTACCTTCTCATAATATAATAAAAAAAAAAAATATATATATATATATATATATATATATATATATATATATATATATATATATATATACATACATACACACACTAGTGAATTGCCCGTCAAAAAATGACGGCAATGAAATTGTAAGGTAGCTAATGCTGTTTGGTGTATTATAATGAAATATCTAATACATTAATAAATGAATATACTTTACGTATTTTGAAGCATTGTGTTGAAGAGCTGGCAATCTGTTTTGATGTTGCTGCAGCATTAGTGGTGTGGAGCTGCTGTGTAAGCGTGCTGAATGTGTGCAGTGTAATAGGGTGCGTGCGCGAGACCAAACCGTTAGCGTAGTTGTGTACTTCCGCATTGTTCTAAAATGGCGGGTAATGTGTGGTATGCGTCTTAGCGGAATATCCGTAGGTCTTTTGTGGTGTTTTGCGAGTTTCTTGTGGTGTTTTGCGTGTTTAGAGTGCTGTAGCCTCGTTTTCGCTTTGTTCGGCGGCCATTTTTTCTCTGGCTTAGAGAATTTTTTTAGTGTCTAAACTCTTTTATTTTGAGTTAAATGAAGGTGTAAGTTGCTTTTTTTGAGGTCCTGGATGCTTCCTCTTGCTGTAGGTAAGCTTTTTATGTATGTGTTGTGTGTATTTATTGTGTTTGGAATTTTTTCATGTTCGCGAGTTGCAGCCGATTTTTTGCGAGGTCGTAATGAGTGGTAACGTGTCTCGTATGTTTGCGTTGCGCCGTAAAGTTTGTGAGGGTTCGAAGTTGCTGTGTTATGGTGTTTGCGAGGGTCGCAGTTGCTTGCAAGGAGCGCCTTCGGCTCTCCATGCCAGCAACTGAGGCCCTCGCCCGCTTCGCGAGCCTGCAAGCATTAGCAACAACTTGTACGCTCACAACTATATATGTGATGTGTGTATATGTGTATATGTGTGTATATATATATATATATATATATTGTGTGTGTACAGCTTGCTCTGCTGTGACAAAGATGAATGTCCATTGTAACTCGGCAAGGAGACTCATTACTAACCTTTTAGTTTAGTTTACTTTTACCAGAATACTTATTTGATGATTCTTCTTTTTTTTTAGTCTTGACAAATGTGGTTACATTATATATAAGCAATGCAGATGTTTTATCTTACGTGGTTTAGATTGTCCTCTTCCCACATTTATGAATTTTAACAACTTAGGAAAATGTATTTTTAAGTTGTACATATAGATACAATTGCCGGGGAAAACTAAAGGTTTAGGTTGGAGGGAAGAAGAGAAATGGGCATCATGTGATAATTTATTAGTTGCCTGAGGATGTCACCTGTGGTTGGACTTTTCAACATGCTACTTAAGATATTAGTGAGTTAATTAAGAGCAACAGCAAAATGTTGATTGTCTTTATTTTATTTTTTTATTGTATGCAATACTTCTGTGTGTTGTGGTGTGTGTGTATGTATGTATGTATGTATGTATGTATGTATCCTCCTAGCTGTCTCCATCCAGAGGACCTGCAGGGCATTATATACCAAGTTGTTACCACAGTTACTAAGCAGGTTTGTACAGTTTTGTTATCACACAGGCTATTATGTAATTTCTGTTACTGGTCTTTGCTTTAACATCCGGAATAGGAGGGGGAACTCCTCTGTGCTATTTACAAAAAGGACATTAAGGAAACACCAGAAGGTCAACACACTGGTTATTTATGTTACATTTTTGAGCAATGTATTTTCTTATTTTGTTTCATTGTTAATTGTTCTTTGGGAGATTTTCTTAGTCTTTAGAAATATAAATCCTAGATTAAAAATGTTTTAAATACAGATGCCTTTAACTGGGGTATACCCTAAAGCTAGCGTAGATGTGCCCTTCACCCACTCGGGCATACATGCATATTTTTTTTAATTTTTTTTAATGGACACTGGATCCCATTTTAATTATGTGTCTTAAGGGACCACTTTAACACTATATACTTTATGTATGCATTGATCATTAATCAAACTCATATTTCTTTGTTTAATATCAATATTGAATGTAAAATGAGTTTTCCAATGTTAGAGTTTCAGCCACCAGTTAAGCTAATTGCCTTCACCCTGATAAGGTCATCAAGGTGGAAGTGTGGAGCTCTGGCTGAGAGACATGTCTAAATGGTGTTCGAATAAGTAGTCAAACAATCCTTAATAAGCTTCCTTTACATCAAAAGCTTCTTACCAGGTAAGACTACTTGAATATAGCAAGTCTCTATCCAGTTAAACAAACCTTCTTCGGTGTGGTTCCTTCTCAGATTGATCCTGTTTTTTCCCCCCTCACCTTATGGATGGTAGGGGCTCCAAATATGGACTCTTTGCTTACTGTACCTTAGGGAGTGCAGCTACACCTCACAGACGAGGCTGAAAAATACGTCTGGGGTTTGGTGTTTCTCCTGTTCAGGGTATGACTGCCTGGTATTTTGGGGCAGGGTCACTCTAGTGAGCGAGACTAGACTGATATACTGCAGGATATTATTCCCTGTGAAGGGCAAAAGTGAGCTAAAAGAGGTTTTCTCAGATTGGGTAACCAGACCTATAGTGCAAACCTACATAGGTGGTGTTCGTTCTCAGATTGAGTGCCACTGTTCTGTTTTTGTTATAACTTTGTTACTGAAAATTATTGCTAGACTAAGCTACCTCCCCACATTGACCTTTATAGTGGGTGAATACCAACAGCAGCTAAGTTTTTAATTTCTTAACATAAATTTTATATTGAATAATTCAATCTCTACAGTAGGGATGGATTGCACCATAATGATGAGGGAGCTTTTGTACTAGGGGATAGGATGGTAGAAAGGCTCAAGGAGTTTTTAAACTAGTAGGTGGGTGGGAGGGACTAGATATCAGTAATTGGCTAGAAAGTGTAGAGGGTATAAGGGATGAATTAACAACTCCTAGGGGATGAGATGGGAGAGGGGTAGTATAGTCAATAGGGAGGTAGTAATAAGTAATTCAAGTACAGTGGCAGGCACTTCAGAACTACAGACTTTTAACATGAGGTGTATGCTTGCTAATGCCAGAAGCTTGCCAGGAAAAATGGGAGAGTTAGAATTATTAGCAATTAATGAAAAATGGGATTTAATAGGCATTACTGAAACGTGGTGGGATGAATCTCATGACTGGACTGTTAAGCTGGATGTTTATAACCTATTTAGGAAAGATAGAGGCAATGGTAAACGAGGAGGAGGGATTTGTCTGTATGTTAAGCCTATAGTCAGAGAAGATATTTATGGTGGACGTAGTAATAAAGCTGAATGTTTGTGGGTAGAGTTAAATAGCGGAGCAGCAAATTCCAAAATAATATTAGGAGTATGCTATAAACCCCCAAATATAGCTGAAAGTGAATAAATACAATTATTGTTACCGATTTTGAAAATGCAGCTAAGCATGGACAAGTTCTAATAATGGGAGATTTTAATTACCCTGAAATAAACTGGATAAATGAGACCAGTTGTTCATCTAAGGGGAGCAGGTTCTTGAGTACACTCAGGGATCATTATCTGGCCCAGGTTGTACAAGAACCTACTAGAAATGCAGCTATCTTAGATTTACTCATCACAAATAATATTGATATAGTATCAAATGTTGGAATAGGGCAACCTTTGGGAAACCGTGATCACAACACAGTCTCATTTGAGATTTTAATAAAAAAATTTTTTTTGAAGGGGCCAACAAAATCTCTTAATTTTTAAAAGGGCAGACTTTAACAGTCTAAGGGCAGCAATACAACGTATAGACTGGGACAGAGAACTGTCAGGTAAAAATACTGAACATAAATGGACAACATTTAAATCCTTACTAAATATACATACACATCGGCATATAACGTGTGGGAATAAAAGTAAAAGGAGTAAATACCATCCAATGTGGCTTAACAATGATTTAAAGATCAAGATATGGAGTAAAAAACAGGCATTTTTAAATTCTACAAACAAGAGGGGACAGAGACTGCCTTACAAGAATACAAGGAAATCAACAAGGCTTGCAAAAGTGCGATTAGACTGGTTTAAATAGAAAATGAAAAATGTATTGCAAAAGAGAGTAAGACTAACCCTAAAATATTTTTTAAGCATATTAATGGGAAGAAGGCGAGGTAGGAAGCTAGAGGAACATTACACTGTGACACAGGCCAGGCCTCCTAATAATTATTGACCAGGAAAAGGCAGATAAGCTAAATAGGTTCTTTTCTTCGGTATACAAAGGGGAGGTACCAGTGGTTGGGACACTACCTTTGCCAAATAATTGGTTAACACAGGAAGTAATCCAAAAGAGGTTGGAATAAATAAATGTTAATAAAGCCCTGGGTCCTGATGGAATACATCCAAAGGTACGAAGGGAACTGGGTTCTGTAATAGCCAAACCATTATATTACATTTTTCAAGATTCACTCAACACAGGGTCTCTACCAGATGACTGGAGAAAAGCTGATGTGATACCTATATTTAAAAAGGGAGCAAGAGCAAATCTGGGGAATTATAGACCAGTGAGCCTCACTTCTGTAGTGGGGAAGCTTTTAGAAGGGTTAATAAGGCATAATATACAAGAATATGTCTATTTGAACAGGATTTTAAGTAGGAGTCAACATGGATTTATGAGGGATAGGTCATGTCAAACTAATCTAATTAGTTTCTATGAGGACGTTAGTAGGAACCTGGATCAAGGCAACTCGGCGGATGTAGTCTTTTTGGATTTTGCAAAGGCTTTTGATACAGTGCCACATGGGAGAGCTGGCTAAAAGACCGGAAGCAAAGGGTTGTTGTAAATGGAACATACTAATGTGGTAAGTGGGGTTCCTCAGGGTTCAGTATTAGATACTCTCCTTTTTAACATATTTATTAATGACTTAGAGATAGGATTGGAGTGTGGTGTCTCCATTTTCGCTGATGACACAAAGTTGTGCAAGGTAATTAAATCGGATAATGATGTGTTTTCCCTCCAAAAGGATTTACATAAAATGGAGGAATGGGCATCTAAATGGCAGATGAGATTTAATACGAATAAATGTAAAGTTATCCATCTGGGAAGGATAAATAGCCATGCAATTTATAATCTTAATGGAGCAAATCTATGTGTATCAGATATTGAAAGGGATTTGGGAGTGCTTGTGGACAACCACCTAGGTAACAGTGCTCAAAGCGAAGCCGCAGCTGCAAAGGCAAATAAAATATTAGCATAGAAGGGTATAGAAACTAGGGAAGCAAATATAATTCTGCCACTATACAAATCTCTAGTACGCCCCCATTTGGAACATGGAGTACAATTTTGGGCACCACTTCATAAAAAGGACATTTTTAGAGCTGGAAAAAGTACAGAGAAGGACAACAAAACTAATAAGGGGAATGGAGGGGCTAAGTTATGAAGAAAGACTCACCAAATTAAGCTTATTTTCTCTAGAAAAAAGGCATCTATGAGGAGATCGGATTACCTTCTATAAGTACATCCAGGGTCAGTATAAAGATTTGTCAAGGGAGCTTTTTGAGCCAAAAGGTTTTCAACTGACAAGAGGACATCCCTTGAGGTTAGAAGTAAAAAGATTCCACCTTAAAGAAAGAAAAGGGTTCTTCACAGTAAGGGTGGGTAATCTGTGGAATTCTCTACCAGAGGATGTGGTGACAGCGGATTCGATAGATAACCTTAAAAGGGGGATTTATTTCTGATTAAAAAGGGAATTCAGGGTTATCATGGATGACAACTAATTAATTAATAGTTAATCTGCATATTGCAGATCAGAGGAGATCTTAAAAGGTTGAACTTGATGGACTGAATGTCTTTTTTCAACCTTAAATACTATGGCCCTCATTCAATTGCAATTTTGCCAATTGAATAGGGGTCTAAATAAGCACATAACATATTTTTTTTTAAGAAGTTTTTAGTTATTAAGCATCTATCCAAAAGCAAGGTTTTCACTAACTAAAAACTTATTTAAAAAAAATATGTTATGTGCTTATTTAGAGCCCTATTCAATTGGCAACATCGCAATTGAATGAGGGCCTATGTAACTATGAATATAAATGTTGTTAGTGATCAATGCCTAATTAAAACACATACCTCCTGCTGTTTAAGAACCACTGTAGTGTCCAAACTGAGTTGTTATATTTTATCAGCTGACAGTCCTGTTGTTTTTGAGATCCATACAGTTTTGCTCTACAGGATCATATATTTTGTGCATTGCTCTATGAGCACATGAGCTTCACCACTGTCTGGATTTCATTACATTGGTATATGCTCCATTAAGAATGTTACTGAGGAATGGAGTTGAAAATGACTTACTGCACTTACAGGGTTTTCTATTGACTAGTAATAGTGCTGATGAGACATTGGCAGATACTCCTAAAATATTTCATTCATACTTTATGACTAATAAACAGAAGTATGTAGAGCGGACTCTGAATTATTGGCTGTATTTATTTTTTTTATTTTGTTAAAGTACTGACAAATTGAATTAAAGAGACATGCAATGCACATTTTCGATCATGCATTAAAAAGAGCATGTTTTAAACACTCTAGTTTGTTTGTTTAAAAAAACAGGAAATGCACAGGAAATCCTTCTGTGTGAGCAGAAAGTATGCATAACTCTAGATCTCAGTGGCATGACACATACAGCTGTATAGCTGCATATTGGCTGACCGGTACAAACCCCCCAAAGACAGTTTACTGAAAACTAAGCTCTTGGAGAAGAATACACTGCTTTGAATGTATGAGTAACACACTGTTCAACATTATGAAATGCCCTCATTCAGTTGCAACAAAGAAAAACAGCATTTTGAATTCAGAAAGCCACATCTCCCATATTGATTAATCAGACCAAAAGGAGGAAGCAAATGTATACCATATTTTTTCTGTGAAAAGGGATGTGTAGTAAAATAGCACGCATCAAGCTAATCTGATCCCTATATATTCCTAGTATATTAAATAGAAAACAATGTGATTTTACACTACTGAACAGGAGCTGTAGTAGTTACAGAACATATTTCTAGTGTATCTCAATATACACTTTGCCTGTGTCATGTTTTCAAAAGTGTAGCACGGGAGGAGGCTTAGGAGGATTGAGAACCAAAGTGAACAGACATTTTGTTACTCGAGCATTATCTTCTCTGAGGTTGGATATAGTAGATGAAGGAACAATAACAGATGCACCAATTAATTCATTTAACACAGTAACGGTGTTCACTGGAACCCTGGAGTTAGTTATCACCAGGTGTTCCACAAAACAATTATCCTCAATCATTTTCTGGAATCCTTTAGAAGGTCTTGCAGAGGAGAGATTATGTGGTACTGGACTATATTAATCGACTTTTTTTTTTTTATTGCAACATTTTAGTATTGAGGTAGGGTTTTGGAGTTCTACTGCAGTTGGTTTTGGGTCCTGGGGTTCTATGAAGAAGTTTGAGATTGATAGTTTCCATAGTTCTTTAAAACATGCCATTATTACAACCATTCTTAAGAGACCCTCATCTGTTCCGGCTTCTCCATATAATTAACGTCCTATCTCTACTTCCCCTGCTTTCTAAATTACTTGAACAAATCATCTACAATCGTCTCCCCCAATTATTTTCTTCAGCTCGCTCCTTGACCCTTTCCAATATTGCCTCCGGTCCCAACACTCCACAGAGACAGCTCTCACTAAAGTCACTAATCACTTGCCAAGTGCCCACTCAAAGGTCTACCTCTCTTTTCTTATTCTCCTGGATCTCGCCACTGCACTTGACACCGTTGACCATCTTCTTCTTATCCATATTCTCCACTCTCTTAGCATCTGTGACACACTGCCCTTTCTTGGTTCACATCATATCTAGAAAATCGAACATTTAGTGTGTCCTTCTCTGCCTCCTCTTCATCGCCTCGCCCTCTGACTGACTGTTGGCGTACCTCAAGGTTCTGCCCTAGGTCTCCTCCTTTTCTCCATCTACACTTCCTCGCTTGGTACCCTAATATAGTATTTTGCATTTCAATACCATCTATACGCTGATGACACTCAAACTTACCTCTCTGAGCCAGAACTATCCCCCTCTCTTCTAACTCCTGTTGCCAACTGCCTCTCTAGCATATCCTCCTGGATGTCTGCCCGTCAACTCAAACTCAATATGTCAAAGATGGAACTCCTAATCTTCCCTCCCGCTTCCATTCCTCACATATCTCTCACCGTTGACAATGCCATCATCAAATTTACTTCTCAGGCCAGTTGTCTTGGAGTTCTACTAGACCCTTCCCTCTCTTTCATTCCTTACATACAAACAATCACAAAATGTAGTCATTCACCTAATAAACATTTCTAAAATGCATCCCTTTCTCTCACAAGACACAACCAAAATTCTGAAGCAATCTCATATCCTATCATATCTCACCTCGACTACTGCAACTATCTCCTTTTTGCACCCCCCCCCCCAACACCCATCTCTCTCCACTTCAGTCAATAATGAATGTCTCTGCAAAACTCCTCTACCATACTCAATGATCAGTGTCTGCAACTCCTCTCTGCCTGTCACTCCACTGGCCTCTCATAGCCTCCAGAATAACATTTAAAATCCTGACCCTAATGTATAAAGCCCTCCATAATAATGCGCACTCTTATATCTCTGCTCTTGTCTCTAAATACTCTTCGATCTGCTAATGACTTTCTTCTTTCCTCCTTCCCCTCTCTTGTCACCACCTCTCATTCCAGCCTTCAGGGCTTTTCTTGTGATGCCCCTATTCTATGGAACTCCTTGCCTCGCTCTACTAGACTATCCTCTGGTTTAAAATCCTTCAACACCTAAAACTCATCTATTTTAAAGAAGCTTAACGCCTTCAGCCATAATTTACGCAATATATTGTACCTCACCTTTCTATACCTTACCCATACCCTTTAAAGCACCCTCTAAAGACTGAAAACTCACAATCTTACAGTCTAGAGAAAGCACTATGTATGCTTGACTCTAAACTCAATAACTGGGCCCTCCATTCTTTTGTAATTTTAAGTTTTGTTTTTGACTGTATCTACCATATTTAGTGCTATAGAATATGTTCGAGCATTACAAATAAAGGTTAATAATGGTTGATATAGGTTTGAAACCACTAACACACTGGTTCAGTAAACAAATCCTCGGGCAACTTAATACAGCTGGGCAAACACTAATATAATTGGCATATATTATCCAAAAGCAGGAATTACTTTAACATGGATACCAACACATCCATATAAAGCACATGGAGTCAATTCGTTCACTCTGTAGCGGCATACATGCCACTCGTCTATTTTCTAAAGCAAGAAACATTAAACCCCAGACATAGTTATTTCTTAAGATCTCACACTATACATGTACCGACTCAGTCTATTTTTTGTAATCTTCTATCAGATCAGACCGCCCCATACTGGAAATCCTAGCATCCAGCAAAGGAACATAGTTCCAATATAAACAGATATACTTGGTTGTAGAAGTAAGATCGCTAGATCAAAAGGCCAAGTTAACCTAATTACTCTTGTAATTATTTGATTACACTTACATAGACCAGGTCACACTGTATACCTTAAATTACCACAAAACAATTTATAAAACAATACATACAAATATCGGGCTTATTTAACATGAAATCAATCACCATAGCAATCTGATACACACAAATATAATTCACCCTGTAATATAATACAGTAAAACAACCTCTATAGCACAGCAAATACAACCAGTTAAACATGGTACCACCAGTACTCTGGATCCCCCAGCCCAGAGGCCCAGTGCAAACAGAACACTTCACATGGTCTTGACGGCCACATAGTGGTTTGTGACATTCCTCCCCTTTTAAAAAGAACCCACTTGTAGCAGGGGAGCACCTGACTAATATAAGCCACCTTCCATTTGTTGCTGGGGAAAGAGATTGATGGGAGGGAGCATGTAGGATGCCAGGTCACCCCAGCGACAAATAAGACATAACTTACATGAGTCAGGGGCTCCCCTGCTCCAAGTGTGTTCTTTTTAAAAGGGGGGAAAGTTATTTGTTTGTTAAATACTTCACAAATAAGTGCTGTTTTTCTTGGAGTACAGTGGTCATTTGTGCAATTGTAAGTCTGCGAGTTTTCAGTCTTATGTGATTTAGTGAAAGCAATGTGTACACTTGATTTTAAGGTCAAAAACAGGGCCCTCCATTCTTTTCTTCTTTTTTCTTCATTTTGTTTATATTGTTTTTTGACTTGAACTTACCCCTGTATAGTGTTACAGGAATATGTTACAAATAAAGGAAATAATAATGCACTGTATAATAATGCCTGTTCAATACACAGATAATAAATGTACAGCAGTGTTTGATGCTCAATATCTTTACACTGATTATGTGCATGTTGTGTACATTCCTGTTGAATGCTCGTAAACAAATAACAAGATGTAGCAGGCCATGGTCCGAAATTATCTGAAATTCATTCATTCATCACATTGCAGCATTAGGTCCAACTTATGAACTCTTAAAGACTAAAATCAGTACCTACCTTAAATTACTAAATTTGTACAGTTGGGGGAGTTTGCATTTGGCATTTTACAATGTGTGCTATGTCTTTAGAAAACTTTTATGTTAATGTTGAACAAGTAAATTCTGGGATTAACTAGCCAGGCCTGTATGTGAAGTTGGTTGTCTGCCAATAGAGTTCCCTTCTTTGTTTTACACTGAGGTTAGTGTTTGCCCTCCGCCCTTATAAGGTAAACACTGCAGCAAGTTTATGCAGAGACCTTTCTTCCTGGAAGCAAGCCAACATCCCACAGAAAATAAGACATTTTCGTCTGAAGCTTGTAGAATGCTGAAAAAAAAGACACCATTTATTTCTCTTACTTTCTAACATTAACACACATTTCTTGTGTTCCTTTTATCAGGCGTACTAAAACCTGACTTTCATGGGAAAATGCAATATGTGACCTAAGCAGTGTGCTTTTGTTAGAGCTGTTACATATCTTGCACACCAGTGTTCAGAGACTTGAAATAGTGAAGGTATACAATTCTTGGTTTCCATGGATAAATGAAAGCCTAAGTAAAAGATGTAAAGCATGACTCGTTCATGTTACTGATCTGCAAATGGGCAATTGGTTTGCCTTATGCAGAATTGCAGTGAGTAGTATTCTAATAAAATCTGGTTGGCCAGTCAGGCTGCAAGACCAATTACAGTAGACTCTCAGTTAACCAGAACTCAAGCAACCAGAAAAAAATTGAATACTGTACTCTAAATGATCCATATCTACATCTACAATGGAATATTTCATATTATTCATATCTGTGTTATGATAATTGCTGTGAGAGATTTATTTCTGTTAGGTTGAAGTGCTATTATCAGGATATGTTACTGTTTATTTGTAAACCAAAAATACTCTGTGTTCACTCACCCAAATGTATTGCTCCTATCTCTCCACCCACCTAAATAACCCCCTCTCTGTCTCCCAGATATCTTAATACACACTGCTACACAGAATATTCCACAGAAACACAGCAATCCCCTCCCTGCCCCTCTACCCACCCACCCCTCTTTACACTTAATATATTGAGGCATACTAATTACCTGCACCTGTTCAATCAGTGACATCTGATTTTTACCTCTAACCACCCCCTTTAAGAATACTTGTTAATACAGTGTCACAATGTTTTCTCACACCATCTTCCTCACTATAACCTGCTGCCTCTCTCAGACTCTCTTATACAGTCTCTAGACATCATGTCTCCAATAATATAACTATCTCACCTTCCCTGCTTTCCTCTCCTCTTCTCTGCTCCCATGAGCTCCTCTCCTTCCTCCAGTCACTATTTCATCCCTCCTCTAAAGCTGAAAAGCAGAAATGCTCCTGTAAGTCCTACTCCCATCTCCTTTTACTCTCTTTCCTTCTTCTGATGGCTTGTGGAGATATATCCCCTAACCCAGGCCCCTCACTCATTCCCACCTGCTGTCAGCCACGCAGAGTCCCCAGGGCAGCAAATGCCCAAAACACCCATTATCGAATACCCATCACTTGTCACAAACCATCTACTTTGCCCTTCTCATGTGCCCTCTGGAATGCAAGGTCTGTTTGCAATAAACTTATCTTCATTCATGATCTCTTCATTTCCAACTCCCTCAATTTACTGGCTATCACAGAAACCTGGCTCACTCCGTCTGACTCTGTCTCCCCTGCTGCACTCTCTTATGGTGGTCTACACTTCAGCCACACTCCTAGACCTGGGAACAAACAAGGTGGAGGTGTGGGCATACTGCTATCCTCTCGCTGCACTTTTCACTGCATACCCCCTGTTCCCTCCCTCTAATTCTCATCTTTTGAAGTCCACACTATCCACATCTTCTCTCCCATCCCTCTGCGAGTAGCTGTGATCTATCGCCCGCCTGGATCACCCTTTCAATTTCTGGACAACTTTGCCGCATGGCTCCCTCACTTTCTCTCCTCCAATATACCTTCACTCATTCTTGGCGATTTCAACATAGCCACTGACACACCCACCTCCCCAACAACTGCAAAATTACTTGCGCTTACCTCTTCCCTTGGCCTCTCACAATGGACAGATTCAGAAACTCACAGTGGTGGACACTCCATTGACCTTATTTTTTTACTAATCTCTGCACTATCTCCAACCTTGACATCTCCTCACTTCCCCTATCTGACCACCACCTGCTAACTTGCAACCTCCCCTCATCTTCCGCTCACCGCCCTTCTTCAAATCCTGCCATCAGAACACGCAGAAACCTGCAAGCACTCAACCCACAACAATTTTCAAATGTACTAACACCCCTTCTCAGCCCCCTCACCACCCTTCCCTGCCCTGATGTCGCCACTTCACAATACAACACTACGCTAACCTCCACCCTTGACTCTCTTGCCCCCATAATCACAAGCAAATGCCCTCGCTCTCAACCACAACCATGGCACACCACACAAACACGCTATCTACAGAGATGCTCACGCACTGCAGAACGACTATGGAGGAAATCTCGCACTTCAGCAGACTTTCTCCACTACAAGTTTACCTTGCGATCCTACTTCTCTGCCCTCAATCTTGCCAAACAACACTACTTCTCATCACTAATATCAAACCTGTCCTCCAACCCTAAACGTTTATTTGCTACATTCAACACCCTCCTCCGCCCACCCCCACCTCCTGCCCCTTCCTCTCTTACTGCTGATGACTTTGCCAGCCATTTTAAAAATAAAATCGTTACCACCCGAAATGAGCTCTCCTCCCAGCTTGGCCCTACCCCACCACCCTCTCCCCAAACCGACAACACCCAGCCCTTACCCTTCCCCAATCCCACCTCCACTATGGACTCCTTTGACCCTGTAACCGAGGATGAAGTATCTACTTTACTATCAACCTCTCACCTTACCACATGTCCTCATGATCCTATTCCATCACAGCTAATCCCTCCCCTATCCACCACACTTATCCCAGCTCTCACACATCTATTCAACCTCTCCCTAAACACTGGCAAGTTTCCATCCTCCTTAAAACATGCCACAGTATTCTCAAGAAGCCCTCTTCTGACCCAGCTTCTGCCTCCAACTATCGCCCTATCTCACTACTTCCCCTTGCTTCTAAACTCCTTGAGCGGCTTGTTTACAATCGCCTCACTCAATTTATTTCCTCCAATTCCCTACTTGACCCCTTCCAATTTGGCTTCCGGTCCCAACACTCTACAGAAACAGCCCTTACAAAAGTCACTAATGACTTGCTAACCGCCAAATCAAAGGGTCACTACTCTATTCTAATTCTCCTGGATCTCTCTGCTGCCTTCGATACAGTTGACCACCCTCTTCTAATCCAAACTCTCCGCTCTTTTGGCATCCAGGACACAGCTCTTTCATGGTTCACATCCTATCTTAAAGATCGTACATTTAGCGTCTCCTTCTCTGGCACCCCTTCTTCACCTCTCCCTCTGTCTGTTGGCGTTCCCCAAGGTTCTGTCCTAGGCCCCCTCCTCTTCTCCATCTACACCTCCTCCCTTGGCACACTTATAAAATCCTTTGGATTTCAGTATCATCTCTATGCAGATGATACTCAAATCTACCTCTCTGCACCTGATCTATCCCCCTCTCTTTTAGCTCAAGTTTCCAACTGCCTCTCTAGCATATCCTCCTGGATGTCTGCCCGTCAACTCAAACTCAACATGTCTAAGACTGAACTTCTAATCTTTCCACCCTCTACTACAGCTTCCACTCCTCAGATATCTCTCACTGTTGACAACACCATCATCACTCCCACCTCCCAGGCCCGTTGTCTTGGGGTTCTACTGGATCCCGCCCTCTCTTTTATTCCTCACATCCAAGCAATAACAAAATCATGTCAGTTTCACCTAAAAAACATCTCCAAAATTCGTCATTATCTTACAGAAGACACAGCTAAAATTCTAATTCACTCTCTCATCATCTCTCGACTCGACTACTGCAATTCACTCCTTCCTGGCCTTCTCATCTCTCGTCTGTCTCCCCTCCAATCCATAATGAACGCCTCTGCTAGACTCATCTTCAATACCAAATGCTCAGTGTCTGCAGCTCCTCTCTGTCAATCACTCCACTGGCTTCCCATAGCTTCCCGAATCAAATTTAAAATCATGACCCTAACACATAAAGCCCTCAACAACAGTGCACAACCTTATATCTCTGCTCTTGTTTCAAAATACTCTCCCAACCGGCCCCTTCGTTCTGCTAACGACCTTCTTCTTTCCTCCTCTCTCATCACCTCCTCTCACCCCCGTCTTCAAGACTTTTCTCGTGCTTCCCCATCTATTTGGAACTCCTTGCCCCGCTCCATTAGATTATCTTCCTGCCTCAAAACCTTTAAGAAATTATTAAAAACACACCTGTTTAAAAAAATCTTATCACCTTCAGCCTTAACATGAACAACAGAACAATCCACAGCCTAATAACACTCCCACCCACAATTTACAGTACAACACACAGACCCCTCCACTTTACTGAACCAATTGCTTTCAATTGTATTTGTCACCCTCTTGTATCACACCTAAACCCTTAGATTGTAAGTTTGCGAGTTTTCAATCTTGTGTCAGTGCCTTGGAAACAAGCTCTATGTACATTTGATTTTATGCTCAAAAACAGGGCCCTCCATTCTTTACAAGGTGTTTAATTTGTTTTCTGCTATGTACTCAACCCCTGTACAGCGCTACGGAATATGTTGGCGCGATATAAATAAAGATAATAATAATAATAATAAATAAAAATGACATTTTACAGGGCTCAACAAATGCCAGGAGCCAGGGTGTCATGCCACAAAATGCTTACAGGCACCTAGATTGCATCCACTGTTTATGTCTGCAATTCAATGTTAGCTGGAAGCAGACAGATATGAGTGACTGAGCCAGTGGAGTGTTGGTGTTGCATTCCCCGGGTTAAGCACAGCACCCTCCAGCAGAACGTACCTATGTGTGAGGAGTGAAAGCTGCTGCTGCTAGAACAGCCCTCACTGACAAATATACAGAGCAGAGCATCCTATGTGCAGCTGATCCAGGCCTCTTTTATTAGTGACTCAAGCAACCAGAATCTACCAATGCCCGTGGGTGCCGGATAACTGAGAGTCTACAGTATTAAACTCCTTGGTCAGTGTCACAATCTAGATTGTTGCTGCAGCATACTTTCATAGGTAAAGGGAGTGCAGAATTCTTGTATTCTGTATAAGTAAAACAATTTTTGAACATTTCCAAGCTGCCTATGATGGCAACAAGGAACTTAGTGGCATATCACTTCATCCCTGGGAATAGTAGAGATTCAGGAATTGTGATGTAATTCCAATTATATGAGCATTGCCTCTTAATGGTAGCATTTAGGGGCTCTCAACCTTTTTGATTATGTGATTGACTACTTACCTACCAGTGTTAATGGGGACAGCCTCTGAGGTACAAAGTGAAACTACATGTGGCACCCTAAATTTACATGTGTTTGTTCACTGATTTAAACAGAGTATATTTTAACTTGAAGAAAGCTCTTCAGTAATGTATCTATAACAGACTAATGGCAGTGGCATCAGTGGAGGAGCCAAAATTATTCCGGGGGTGGGGGAAGTTAATTGTATACAAAAACAGCACATGAGTTTCTCTACACATACATACAGACCTTGAAAAATCTGAGTGTGGGGCATGCCCCTCCCCAGCTCCTACACCCATGGTCACTGGCGTTTTTAAGAGTTGTGCCCATTTAATTCCTCTTTGTCCCCAGAGGACCAGCAAATAAAGTTTAAAGCCCCCTACCACCAGTCTGTCCCCACTCCAATCCATATTGAACACTTTTGCTAGATATATATTGCTCTGGTGTAGTGTGGTGCCTATACTTCCTGAATGTGAGCTTACCTTAATGTATTTTGTAATACTTGTTTTTACCCCAGTATTTACTACATTTTAATGTGGTCACTATCCTTTGGGAACTTCTAATATTTTAAAATGCATTTTGTAATGCTGAGGAATATGGACCTCTGAATTAAGTTATGGGCCAATAATTAACCTCTGATAAATCATGCCAGCCATAGTTGGAAGGGCTGGTATTGACAACAACCTTTATTATTTTATATGGTTATTTTGCTGTGATTCATAAATCAATTTCTTGCATTATAAAGTGAAAACTGTTTCTTAGTTAGAAGTCAAGTTGGGAAAAAGTAAAAAATAAATAATTAATGTTAAGGTGTATGTGTGACCATCTATTTCCTCCTCCTCTGTAAGGGTTGGACATTTCCCACACTGTTATTTTGTTTTTTTGTACAGATAGTCATCACTGGTTTAACACAGCATGTTTATAAATGATCTCTAACATAAACCAGGTTTGGCCCACTCTGACATGTAGTCTATACACGGAGCAATTGAAAAGGAAATAGGTTGAATTATCGTCAAGAGTGACAAGCTTAAAAAAGACTAAAGTGTACAAAATCTGACAATGTTAGATGGCTTTCCTTTGCCTTGAGAGCTTTAAAGGCTGTTGCACAACAGTCTGCAGTGACAGTCAATAGAAACATTTCCTTAAGAAATTGAACATGGCACATTGTACAACAAAGCCTTCGCTCACTGTGGTGGTTTGCTTTTCTTTAATTGGTATTTCTTATGATTTTTTTTAAAGAAAATGGCAGCAAAGGTACTAATATCTTTTGGAATTGTTCATCTAAAACTGAAAACCTGAGAAACATGTATTGTAAGTGTTATTGTGTACATGTAGTATTTCTACATGTACACAATAACTCTGTCCCTATGTATAATGTTTGCATACGTTATGGTATGTCTGGTAGACTTCTACATAAATAGAATGTAAAAGGACATGATAGCGCAATGCCTCTTTTTATAAATTTGGATCTGAATAGTGTCGGGTAGGTGAGGGTCAGGGTAGGACTCTCAGAATTACTGTTATACTAGAGCAGAGGAGTTCTGTATGGTGATTTCAATAGACTCTAAAAGAAGAATTGTAGATGGTGTGAGGGACATAGAGTGAAGAGATAGAACACATATATAAAAGAATGCGAGAGAGTGCAATAAAGAGATGCTAAAGACTTGGAACATGTGAGAAGGAGGAGGCCTTAGCAAGTTATGCAAGTCATAAAATGGGGGTAGGGTGGGAAGAGCCAAGCCAGATGCAGCATGGCGATTACAGAGATGTTACAGTATCTGTTTACTTGGCTAATTTTTACATATAAAAGATAATTGCAATAAAAAAGCATGTTGAAGTAAATTGGATCACAAAATTGTTGCCACCCAATATCAAATAAGAGAAGGTTAAAATAATAACATACCTTACACAATAGATTATCTTTTCAATAAAACTCTTTTAAATGCATGATAGACACTTTTGATCTACAGTGTCCCTAGGGCTAGTTCAAGATATTGAATCTGTACTTTGTTTGAGTTTGTGTATAGACACATCCACAAACAAATGTATTCACAACGTACACAATCAAGTTGTGTAACCTGCCTAAAGGGAAACGGCAAAGATCCCGATAAGTCTGTAAAGTACACTTTTAGAAATAGAATTGCAGTTGGTGGTGGTTAATTTTTTTTGAATGGAAGTGTTCAATAACGGAGCTTAAATGTTATATACATTTACATTGTCTCTTCCTCTCTACCAATAATGTTTAATTAATTTTCTTTTGCAGTGTGGGTTATAATAAGCAGGAAGAACATCCCCACATGATAAAAAATAATAATGACCAATGCTTTAGTGTAAGCCTCCATGATTGCAGTGAAGTACTGTAGCCAGTGATGAAACAAACAGGGCATGATCTTCATGCTTATCGTTCCAAAAATGCGTCGCCTTAGGTATTATCCGCTAACAGGGATGTTTTTTTTCTGGTAATTTTAAGTTTCATATACCCAATTTATAAGTTCCGTTAACAACCACTTCTAAATAAATATAATTGCAATTGATTGTTATTAAAATGAGTAGATGTGTGTATTTAGTTCTTTTATTGTGCTGTGTCCCTTTTTAAAGTTGATTGACCCTCTCCATGAGTCACCAAAAATTGCATGTGGGTATATCTTTACTTGAGTAATGTATTGTATTTTTTTCTTTTTAAAATAATTCAAATGTAGTAGTCGTGATGACCTGTAAAACCTGTTTTTTTGTTTTTTTTAATGTTTTGCGTGATTGCAGTTGTGTGGAAAAATTACAAATATTTTTGTTTGTCAAGGCAACATATTAAAATATAATTGTCAATTTACCATCTACAATGTTATCTTTATAGTGTTACACTGTGTGCGTAGTGTGTGACAATACTTCCTCCCAGATAACAGCACATATCCTGTTATTACCCAGAATATTACAGTTTCCAGAGTGCTCAGTGACAATCATAAGTAGATATGCAGTCTTTGTGCTGTAATGTCTTATGCCAAACCATGCAATAACACAATATATTTTAGGACCATATTCTTGCTTTAAAAAGGGACCACTTGCTGTCATATATAATATGCTATATTTAAGATATTTACTTGATAAAATGATTTACAAAGTAAAAACTACATTTGTTTTAATTGTTAAAAACTGCTTTACTAGAGTATGCTGCTGTTGTTGTTTCTAACAGGATTAGACAACTGTAACGAATGGGAGGAATGTGGAAGGCATATGAAATCACTATATAGTTCTATTTAGTTGTGTTGTCAAGTGGCTATTCAAAGTGGTAGTCTTTCAACAGAACAGTAATTCACATTAAGATAATGCTGTCCTCAGGCTGCAGATAAAGGAGCAATCTGAGATAGGAGCCACAGGATGCAAGTAGAGTCTGTTAAATCCGCTATAAAGATGCTTTCATGACCTGATAGTTGTCCTTGAAAAACTAGCATTTTAAACGGTCATTGTGTGGTATATGGTGACCAAACATCCTGGGATATGGAGCCACAGGGTTCTCACTTTTTTTAAATGAGCTGTCAGGCAGTAGTAGCACCTATTTTTGATCTGACTTCCTTATGGGGGCAGCTTTAGGGTAACTTTACATAATACATAATATTCTTTAGCACACGGATTCCCATATATTTGAGATGTTTTTGCTGAGAGAAAAAAATCATTCCATTCCATACAGGAGAAATACGAACTATATTTGCCATCTGGGTCAGCTTGGCAAAGCTTTGTTGTGTGTAGTGAGGGAACGAACTGCAGTATAATACATCTATATATGTGTTTGTTCTATCCTATAGACATAACCAGTTTCATTGGTAATACATTATGTGTATGCTGTCATGCTTGCGTTTACAGAAAAATTATTATTGATTGCTCTCGTCTCAAGGTTAGCTTGCGTTGTGATGGTGATTACTGCCTGTTCTCGTGTTTCTTTTCTTTCCATCTGCTGTGTTCTCTGATGTTTCCGTAGATAAGGTCAGACTTATGAACCATTTGCTTTAATCGGAGCCGGATGATGCTGTTTGCAGAATATTTCTATCCTCGGTCTTAAAGGGAACGTTTCTATATTTTAGTGGGTATATAATATACCTATTTATTTATTTAAGTTTATGTACTTTTTATTTATTAAAAAGTGCTTAATTTCTCAAAAATCATACTTTTTTTTTTTTTTATTGTTTGAGTCCTCCCTCTGTAGCTCTTGGAGCTCATGAATACACCTACTGTGAAGTGCAGGATTTCAAATTAGCCTGTCAGTGACCTCTCCACAAGTACCATGTTGCAGATTGTTGCCACTGATTGGTTATTATGAGACACTGTACACCGTCTTCATGAGCAGTAGAGGGAATAAATCAGTATGGGACCATTAGTAAGATTTTAGTGAAAAAAATGTTTTTTTTAAGCAATTAATAAAACAAAGTGCTCAAAAGTAAAGAGATACATAGCTATATTATATACCTAGTAAGATGCAGAAAGCATTCTTATACCTTCCATATCACAGACAACCTAAAATGGACCACTGCCTTGTTGTAGGACACTTTATGCAGGTCCTTTTAATAGTGAGTGTACTATCTGAATTTCTTTCATGTATGAGGAATGGCAAATTTTACCCTTGCCTACCATGTATCAATTGTTTGTTCCTGATCTCCTCTAAATTTAGTGTTCTTTACTTGATTACATAATTACCGAGTAATTGAGGTTGAAAAAAGACTTTTAGTCCATCAAGGTCAACCTTTTTAGATCACCTCTGATCTTCAATATGCAGATTAATTGTTAGTTGATCCAGAGGAAGGCAAACAGAAAAAAACAAGTAAAACTTTACCAATTGTATCCAAAAGGGGAGATTGGAGATTGGATTCTTTCCTGGATCATTACTCAATCTCTAATTATCCCTGAATTCCCTTCTTAATTAGAAATAAATCCAGTCTCCTCATTAAAGTTATCTATCGAATCCGCTGTCACCACCTCCTTTGGTACAGCATTCCACAGATTAACCACCCTTACTGTGAAGAAACCTTTTCTTTCTATCTTTTTACTTCTAATCTCAAGGGATGTCCTCTTGTCAGTTGAAAACCTCTTGTCACAAACGGCTCCCTTGACAAATCCTTATACTGACCCTGAATGTATTTATATAAGGTACTGTATATACTCGAGTATAAGCCGACCCGAGTATAAGCCGAGGCACCTATTTTACCACAAAATACTGGGAAAACTTATATAAATATAAGCCGAGGGTGGAAAATGTGCTGCCCCCTGTGTCCCTCTTGTGCCCTCTGTGTCCCCCACTCTTCCTCCCCTGTGTCTCTTTCCCTCCCCCTCCCTTATCACCCTCCTCAACCCTCAACCTCCCCTCCTCCTCAACCCCCCATCCTCCTAAATCCTCAACCCCAATCCTCAACCTCAGCCACCCGCATCCTCATCCTAAAACCCCATCCTCATCCTAAAATCCCCTCCTAACTTTACCCCTCTAAATACCTCCCCCTCTCCCTTTCCCCTCACTTACCTCCATCTGCAGCTGCTCCTCAGCTCCTCCGGGCTGCGTCTTGAACCGGCCAATGCTAATGACGTGACACGCATGTGACGTCACGTCGTTAGCATATGCCGGGTCCCGACGCAGACGGAAGGAGGAGCAGCTGCAGATGGAGGTAAGTGAGGGGAAAGGGGGAGGTATTTAGAGGGATAAAGTGAGGAGGGGGGGTTTAGAATGAGGAGGGTGGGTTTAGAATGAGGAGGGTGGGTTTAGAATGAGGAGGAGGGGGGGGTTTAGAATGAGGAGGAGGGGGGGTTTAGAATGAGGAGGAGGGGGGGGGTTTAGGATGAGGAGGAGGGGGGGGGTTTAGGATGAGGAGGAGGGGGGGGGGGGGGTTTAGGATGAGGAGGAGGGGGGGGGTTTAGGATGAGGAGGAGGGGGGGGGGTTTAGGATGAGGAGGAGGGGGGGGGTTTAGGATGAGGAGGAGGGGGGGGGGGTTTAGGATGAGGAGGAGGGGGGGGGTTTAGGATGAGGAGGAGGGGTTTAGGATGAGGAGGAGGGGGGGGGTTTAGGATGAGGAGGAGGGGGGGGTTTAGGATGAGGAGGAGGGAGGGGGGGTTTAGGATGAGGAGGAGGGGGGGGGGGTTTAGGATAAGGGAGGGGGAGGGCAAGAGTGACTCGAGTGTAAGCCGATGGGGATCTTTTCAGCCTTAAAAAAAAGTGCTGAAAAACTCGGCTTATACTAGAGTATATACAGTAATCATATCTCCTCTTGGACGCCTTTTTTCTAGAGAAAATACGTTTAATTTGGTTATTCTTTCTTCATAACTTAGCCCCTCCATTCCCCTTGTTAGTTTTGTTGCCCTCCTCTGTACTTTTTCCAGCTCTAAAATTTCCTTTTTATGTAGTGGTGCCCAAAATTGTACCCCATATTCCAAATTAGGGCGTGCTAGAGATTTGTTTACTGGCAGAATTTTATATATGCTTCCCTGGCTTCTATACCCTTCTTAATACATGCTAATATTTTATTTGCCTTTGCAGCTGCTGCTTGGCTTGAGCACTGTTACCTAGGTGGCTGTCCACAAGCACTCCCAAATCCCTTTCAATATTTTATACCCCTAGTTTTGCTCCATTAAGAATATAAATTGCATGGCTATTTTTTCTTCCCAGATGCATAACTATACATTTATTTGTATTGAATGTCATCTGCCATTTAGTCGCCTATTTCACTAATTTTTGCAATTCTCTTTAGAGGGAAAGTACATCATGATCTGATTTAATTACCTTGCACAACTTAGAAGTAGGATTGGAAAGTATTGTCTCCATTTTTGCTGATGACACAAAGTCATTAATAAATATATTAAAACAGAGAGGACCTAATACTGAACCCTGAGGAACACCACTTACCACATTAGTCCAATCTGAGTATGTTCCACTTACAACAACCCTTGGTTGTTGGTCTTTTTTTTATAAAAGACAGGAAGCAGTCAAAGGTGTTCAATTGGTTAGTTCTATGGACATGATAATCCACTCTGAGAGCAACCTCTTTTAGCTCACATGTGCCCTTCACAGGGAGAAATATCCTGTACTATATCAGTCTGGTCCCGGTCACTAGAGTGAGACAGCCCCGAAATACCAGGCAATTCTACCCTGAACAGGAGAAACCACAAACCCCAGACGTACGTTTCGGCTTTCATTGGGCCTCGTCAGCGAGGTGTAGCTGAACTCCCTAAGGCAAGTGAGCTAAAAGAGGTTGCTCTCAGAGTGGGTTATCATGTCCATAGAGCTAACCTATTAGGGTTAGTTCATTCTCTGATGAGCACCTCTGACTTATTTGGTTTCTTCCTGTCTTTTAGCCAGTTCTCAATCCATGAGCAGATATTTACTGCATTTCCTGTATCCCTTAGTTTGCTCAATCGTCTCCCATGTGGCACTGTATCAAAAGCCTTTGCAAAATCCAAAAAGACTACCTTGATCCAAGCTCCTACTAACCTCTCTGTGAATCTGTAGTGACCTACTTCTGTCTTTTGCGCTTGTATAAATATATGAATGCTCTTCCGTTAACACATTTTGTTCAAACAATCAAATCTATGACATTAAGTAAAGCCAATGAGGAAAGTATCTCCTAGGAAAATGGGAATGAAAGGACAAGAGAAGTCTGGAAGAAGGAAAATGTTAAGGGTAATTTGTGAAATTACTACAGATGCAGAAATGGTAGTAAAGTAGTGACACAGCCTTCTCTAGCCACCACCATACATTATTTTAAATATGCTATATGGTAAAAGCAACTATTCAAACTTAAAATTATTAGTATTTGTTTTTATTGGCAAATATGTTTTTCTCCCTCTGTGTGCACATACCTATTATGTGTTTAAACAGAGTGCGCGTTAAATCGGCGTTAAATAATCTTAATACACACATGTGCAACTTACTGTATGGAGAGCGAGAGAGATTTAATTTTCCTATAGGAAAATATTGGCTAGCTGGAGGGTGTGAAGAGACACTGCATTCTCTGGCATTAGAGTCCCATCATCTCTTAAAAAAAACAAAGCTAAACAAGACTCGATTTGTGGTAAGTGTTACTGAGATTAATTCTGAAAAAAACATTTGAGCAATCCAAAGGTAATCATGTAGACCAAAAACAGAAAATTATAATGGGCTGATGCCAGCTTCTCAGCTGCTTTATGAGTTGTATTACCTTGTTTGGACATTTTTGAGTTGTTATAACCAAGAAGCTTTCATAGCTATTCAACGTGTGTGTGCTTTTATTTCTTTTTTTGATAGATGTTCGTAGTTGAAAAGATTGAAGGGATAAATTGCAGCCTTCATGAATTCGGCATCACTGGATCAACCTACGCACCAGAAGGTCAAATGTGAGTATTTTCTCCAACACCCCGTGCCATGAGTTTCCCAATAACTTGCCTTTACTCTTTCTGACATTTTTATTCAGCTAATGAAAATCAGCAAACTAACTAGCTGGGCATTTAATTCAACTCTATGTATATACAGATATATGTATCTTAACATTGTGCTGTAGGTGTTTAAAAGCAACATTTTCCAAATTGTGTGTTTTTATAGGAGGAGGAGAGGGATGAGAGAACTTCCTTAAGTAAATAGAAAGGGCAGGATATTTCTACTAATTTATATTCATTTACATATAGTTTCTTTATCAATGTTGGTTTAAGAACAGGTGCGTCATTAGTGTAGTTTAGAGTAAAGTTTACAGGGCAAACATTATTTCCAGAGCATTAAAATAAGTTGGGTTTGTAGCTGAAACTGCGCAACCGGCCAGAGGCAAGATCATGAGTGCAACAGGTTAACAGAGTGGTCAGGGAAAAAGGGTTGAAGGCTTCTATGATGTATATGGGTTGGACAGAGAGGGGATGCACTTGGGTTACAGAGCTGATACCAAAGTTGGAGGTTATTTGATGGCCAACAGTAGTGTGATTGATCACTATAGTCACGGTCTAAAATGGGCCTAGTTATTACCCACTGGGTAAAATTATAACCTGTTATGATTTGTTTAATTGTTATGCAATGAATAAGCCAATATCATGTTCTTAAATCACTGTGAGCGTGGTTGTGCTAAGCACTGATGTACCAGTACACTTATGAATAGATTCTATAGGTAAACACATTGGTCTCAGTACATAGGCTCCCACATTTCCTTTCAACAGCTCAAAGCAACCTAGAACTACATCACCTAAATAAGTGATTTATCCTCGTGGTAGTTCTGTTGTCTGTAGCCAATGTTAATATTTTTGCTAATTTGGTTGTTGTTCGTTCTACTGATAATTAGGCAGGTGTCATAGATGATGATTCAGTTTTTTGTTTATTAACTAGCACTAAAGAAAATGTTGGTGCTTTATAAATGTTCTAAACAGTGTTAATACTTTTTGTCATAAATGACATATTATATGTATGTCTAATGTGTTTACATTTTTACAAACAAATGCATGATATAATGTCAAATTATCTCACATTTATATTAAATGTTACTTGATTCATAGATGCACATATAATGCATCCTTTTGTAATGTGTCCGTCAGGTACTACAATGATGCATGAACTACACACTATTTTATTGATCATAAAGTACAAAGAATACCTCTTTTAGTCTTGTTCTGCGTTTCTGATAAGTAATGTCCTAATTCTGTGAAGATTTTACAAAAGTAGTTGTTCGTTACTATGGGAACATCCAATGTAGTCTACAAAGTAATAAGGGCCTGTGATTCTTTTTTTTTTTAATTATTAGCCTCCATTACATATAATTGTCTTCATACTGTTAAACTTTTTTAAGCCTTGGAAATTGTTCTAATATATACTCATGTATAGTATATATAAAACAAACTAGACAAGTTAGCAGTGTTTTTCTCCGATCAAATTTACAAAGTGTCACAGTAGTAAAGTTACTTATTTATTGTACGATTTTGATATAGTGAGCTCTGTTTGCTCATTTTATTGCCGAACCCTAACTTGTAGATGTTTTTCGTCAACCTATTAAGCGTTCACTGAATCAATATATAATATCAATAAAACGCAAATAAAAGCTGGTTTGGTATCAAGGTTAAAAGACCACTGTATAATAAACAAAAATATATATGTTCGCGTAATGACTTATGTCTATAAAATGGGAACGTGGAACTGCCAGTACCACTAATTTAAAGACCATACATTACAAGGACACGACCTGTTGAAAAAATGCTGCAAGAAGCAGCAGTAATAAAGAAAATGGAAGCAAACACAAAAAAAAATGCATAGAAAAGCAAAAAATGGAATGGCTATTTTTTTTTCCACTTTATAAAACACTTTGCTCAGTATAATGTTGAGTTATTCAAAATATCATATGAAAAAATGTAACCACAGTAAACCTTTAAAAGAAGATTCTTACCCTTGTTCTTCCATCCCTCTCCTCTCCTGTGAAAAATATATATATATATAATGTGTATGTATGTGTAATATGCATATGTAAGTTTATCAGTGTCGTAAATGGGGGGGGGGGGGGGGGGGGATATAGAGTTGTTCTACCTGCCATTTATTCAGCAGCATGCTATAGTTAAATTGAAACGTATTGTAAATATAATGTTGATGAAACTGAAGTTGATTTCCTCTAAAAAGAGAAGTGCCTTAAAAGCCTTTCTGACTGCCAAAATGTATTTACAGGAAGGACCCAATCATGCTAAAATGTTTCCATTCCTCTAAGCCTCTTTTATGATCTAAATCTTCAATACAGTGTTTTTACTTACAGTCTAATTTAAATGTTTGTATGATCTCTCTTTATATAAACTCAGCTTAAAAGATGACAAGCTTGTTCAATGTGGGCAGTATGATGGATTGGTGGAATTGGCAACAATATGTGCTCTCTGCAATGACTCTTCATTGGACTTCAATTCAGTAAGTATTTCACAGAAACATTAGCCATTTTAGTTGATTGTTTTTGTGTATATATATATATATATATATATATATATATATATATATATATATATATATATATAAAAATTAGTACATCTGTGTTCAGAATTCCTAGAAAAACACTTATTACACTTTATTCTGGGAAGCTGAGCTGGGACATGCAAATGTGCCCACAAATTCCTCGCTCTTCAATCCATAGCCATTATCAAACATGACTTCCTTTAAGCTTATGCATGCTGTATTACACAGCTTTAATGCAAAGCCACGGTTGGATTAAACACAGGCTGAGTATCCAATCCATGTACAGCGGTTTCAAATTTACTGGCTATCATCAGCATGGAGCGGGATCTCAGCCTGTGTTGTGGACCTTATATATGTGTATATATATATAGATAGATAGATAGATAGATATGAAACATTATATTTATGGCGTTGGTGCACTACCGGCTGATTATTATGTATCCATGAAGCCACATGGTTCTGCACTAGAAACTGCAATATGGAAAGTCACATTTTTTAGTCCACTCAATTTACCCTCTGAGGGATGGGATGAATGAGAGATGCCAAAATGGCAGCCTGCTTAGAGAGAAAACAACAAGATAGTAATTAATTGCCATATAATTGAACAACTCCTTTTTAAAGCAACCCCAAGCTGTTTTTCCTCTACTGACACTCTTAAGCTCTTCAGAAGCTACTAACATAATGGAACTTCATGTTGTCATTTTAACAGAATTTGTATTTGTTATTTACAATTAAAGATACTGTGATCCTAAAAAGATCTCATGCTATTTTTTATTGCTGCAGTCCCTATATTTTATTATTTTATTTGTTAGTCTATAGATGTATAAAATGTGCAATTAGACTATTGGAAATTTGATATTGGAGATTTTTTTTTTTAGCTTGTCTAATGAATATGAAACATTTCTGGTTACAGGAAAGCATGTTACATTTGTTCTGTGCTGAACTTAAATTAGTATACAGCACGGATTAAGAAATATGAAAGACTGCTGGAGTCTCATTTGTAATATCTAAAATACAGGTATATTGATAATCTGTTTTTATTACAGACAAAAGGAGTCTATGAAAAGGTGGGGGAAGCAACAGAAACTGCTTTGACTAGCCTGGTTGAGAAGATGAATGTTTTTAATACGGATCTGAGCAATCTTACAAAGGTGGAGAGAGCGAATGCCTGCAATTCTGTAAGTACTGTATGTTAAAAGACCACTGCACAATAAAAATATTTGTTTGAAAACCTTGAGTCTAACCAGGAGCATAATAAAAGCAGGAAAAAGTCATACAGATATTTTCTAATTTTAAATAAATACATTTTGAAGCCTCAGATGGACCCTGTAGGAATCTATAATACATAGGCTGCAGATCTGTGTATGAGAGATATGGTTGCATTTCCTCAAGCAAAGAGTCTGCTTCTAGGTTGGGGGGGGGGGGGTGTATGGGGTGTTGTCCATCTTAGTCAATTCTGTTAACAAAGGCACTCTGTTCCCTCCTCCTCCACCCCTATCTCCAACGATAACCAAAACACACACCCTTGTGATTCAGCTCTAAGTGATGTAACCAACCGATAATGGATTCCCACACTCCTAAATAGAGGCTTCAAAATTCAGATGTTCCCCAAAAATGCTTTATGCTCATGGCTCCCACAGCTGCTAATACTGCTAAGTTTGTACATACTTGACAAACAAGTAGCTATTATGTGAATCGGCAGTGATCCTTTAAGATGGTCCTAGGAGGTTGCATACATAAGCAATTGTGCTACAGCTGTGTTCACCTTAATGTCATAGTATGGTATCTTAAACTGATAACCTCTCAGTTGACTTGAATGGAAAAGTGATGAAAAGTCGTTTACCTAACCCAGCAACACCATGATGGATAAAGCATAGTACATATGCACATTAAAAACTGTTTATACGTGGGTATTAGCTGCTTTTGTCTACAGTAAATCATTCCTGAGTTATATGGCCTTTTATTTACTTTCATTATTTTGTTTTCATTTTCAGTGGCTAAACTGCTTCATATAGCAGATAAAATATAAATAAATATTTATATTTTATCTGCCATCATAAAGAAATATAGAGTAGCACACTGATCATTAATATCATCTTTATTCAACTAATATGAGTGCAAAGTTATAAAGTATTTTTCAGCACAAAGGAAGCTATATCAAATTTCAATACATGTAGAATAGAATAAGGAAATGTGTTCACCACATAAATGTTTTTTTTCTTCTGACCTATGTTATCTGATAATTCTTTTATAGCTCATTAAAATTATGGTTTTAAAATGTGTTAAAATTACACCTAATAATAATTCCCAGGAGCTTGTCTTTGGTATATCATTTTATAAAAAGAAGTACAGAATAGACACTATATTCTTTTCTAATGTATACTGAAAAGATAAACAAAGCAATTAAATACACAAAAGCATTTGCTGCACCCTAGATATGTTTGTGTCGTGACGAGGAGTGGGAGGTAGTTCAGAATTTGCTGTGTTTGTCTGATGTTTAAGTACAAATAATCATCTTCTAGACTGGCATGTGGGATTCCCTTTTCCATTAGAGAGCAGTTCCAGGATTTTATAGCTGTTTGTGACAGAATGATTTACCTTCTCTTCAATGATATGTCCTGTTAGGTAATCAAGCGGCTAATGAAGAAAGAATGCACTCTGGAGTTCTCCCGAGATCGCAAATCTATGTCTGTATACTGCACTCCTATTAATTCCTCATCAACAAATACTGGCAGCAAGATGTTCGTAAAGGTAAACATGACTAATATGTCGAGCTAAACCTAAAGCAGTTTTCTTCTATTCCTACTTCAAATATCTGCAAAAGCTGAACTATACAAGCCCAGTTTCTGTGGATCACCAGTTCAACTTCAATGTACCATTTTATGTTCTTCCTGACCATTAATCCATGGACCATTGAACAGAGGGTTGAAGGATGAGGAAAAAATGTTTGTTCCTGATTTTTACAAGTATTTTATCTAGGCTTTGAAAAGCATTGAATCCTTCCCTAAACTGCAGTATATGTGTTAAGGTTGCACTATCTGGGACACTGGTACCCACTGTGAATAGTTAAGAGATACATGTATTGATAAATGCCTAGGCCCATTCAATTGTGCTAATAAACTGCTGGATGTTACTTTAATAAGGCAACTAATAGCATTAGTATTAGTTTTCTTCAAACCAACAAAATAAAAAGAAATTAAAAAATGATTTTATTAAAGATACACTCAATCTCAGGTGAATTGACATTTCTAAGGGGCAAGAGGATGATATAATTGTGTATACACCATAGTGTCTGTGTATAAAGCTAATCTGACTATCATGAACTCCATAGAGTCCAGGGAGATCAGGACAGACATATTGTTTTTGCTCTTTGCGTGAGGGCAAAAATATGCTCCTCTTACTATAGCCTAATTAAATAGTCTTTTAAATATGTTTTATACTTTGACATAAGTATCAAATATGGCTTATTTTAATATAATGCACTATAAAACCCAGCTTCATATCAATAATATCAGCACAACCCTTCCTCCTAACAGTTTGCTTGCTTTTGCAGTTCATGCCTGGAAAAGTAGCTCCATCTACAGGGCAAAGTGACCAGTATATTGTCAGTCACCTGGGGGTATTTATAAAGCATCTCAAGTGCATATCACATTATGTCAGGTGTGAAAATGTTTTGTAACCCCCCACCCAAACACGCTTTTAGGATTAATACATTACTGTAAAGTCCTATCCCTTATCTCTATGTATTCACTAATACTTCATCATTTTAGTAATGTCATAAGCGCGTGATCCTTCCTAGTGTTTTGTGTCCTACTGATAGATGGTTGCGAGGCATACAGCCAACCCCCCCGTTGAGAATTTATGATGAGTTGGTGGCATTACAGGCATGATTGTTACTTGATAAGTGTCGGAGGTACTCAATCCTACTGTTAAAGGCAACTTAGGCACTCTAACCTGCTGTTGAAGGATAAATGTGTTGCTATTACACACCATGAGTTAACTGCATTGTAAGCTCAGTGTGAAGAGTCATTACCTTTAGTGTAGCAGTCCCTGGTTGAGACCCATGTTGCCCGCTTTCTGATTTTCTGATAAGCCAAGAACAGGTATAAACTTTATCGGGCAACTGTGGGCTCTGCAGTGCAATGGCAATCAGTCAATATTTCCTCAGCTAAACTCCTTCAAGACAGTAGCATTGCACACTAACATGTCTCCCCTACAGAGCTAGCATAGTCATCCAGATTTATATAGTTTAATGAGAGATGGGGAGAAAGTTAATATTACTAGAAACGGAAGGCGCTCATCTATGCAGCTACTCATGGCTTCTTTCTCTATATAAGCAACGACGAAGAATGCTTATAACAAAGATAAATATTGATCAATTTTAAAACTTTTAAAAATGCTTTTGCAAATAATTATCAAGCTGATGGACACACCAGTTTTACTGAATTTAGTGGTCAACATTTAAGTCACAAGTATCTGTGTCAGTTAGTGATAAGAAAACCACTGAAAAGTCAGTTTTCCCACAATGTTTAGGAAGTAGTTTCTGCCATTTTTCTAGAACGGATAAAGAATTTGCATATTGAATAGCTTTAGTGGCAGAGTCTCAGGACATAAGCTGCACAATCAGCAACAGTTTGAAAAACATGGAAAGAGCTCCCGCTAGGAGAAAAATCAGCCTTCTACTTTTTCCACCAAAAAGATGAAACTTCTTAATCACAATTAGTTAAAACATTGTTTATACTAATCTTTACTACTCAAGTCATAAAAGCGAAACCATTGGTTTTACACAAATGTAGTTTCACACAAAAAGGTTTAATATGATTTTTTTTTTTATTCAAAACCTACTGAAGTATACACTATATGTGCTGTTTACTGCCATTTGTACAGAGAATGTTGTACACTGCACAAAATCAATATGTTTTAGTGCCCCAGTGTATCGCTCAATTAAGACTGCAAATTATCCAAGCTCTTCTCAGAACAACTTTGCTTTTGCTGCTTTCAAGTGTGCAAACAAAAAACATAATTTTTCATTACTTTCTTTTATTCTTGTTTTTCAATCAAAAATGAGTTCTACTTTAAACAGGTGATGGAGTACCTTTTTAAAGAATTTGGTCAGGTCTACCTGACTTTTTTTTTTTTTACTTTTTTGTGTTCATAGGGTGCTCCCGAGAGTGTGATCGAACGCTGCAACTATGTTCGTGTTGGTTCCACAAAGCTTCCCCTGACTCAATCTGCTAAAGACAAGATCTTGTCGAAGATTAAAGACTGGGGCACTGGAATGGACACCCTCCGATGCCTTGCTTTAGCAACCCGTGACAGTCCACCAAAATTAGAAGACATGCAACTGGAGGATTCTACAAAGTTCATTAATTATGAGGTGAGTCTATAATTAATGGGAGAAGGAATGAGACCACTCCTATGGTCAAATGCCAAAACAAAATTGTTGTGTTTCTCCCTATTTTTAGATAAACCTAACATTCGTCGGTTGTGTTGGAATGTTGGATCCTCCACGGAAAGAGGTTACTATTTCTCTTGACCTGTGTAAGAAAGCTGGCATTAAGGTCATAATGATAACAGGTGACAACAAAGGCACAGCAGTAGCAATCTGCCGGAAGATTGGAATTTTCTCAGAAAATGAAAACATTTCAGACAGAGCCTACACTGGAAGGGAGTTTGATGAACTTCCACCTGAGAAGCAACGGGATGCCTGCCGTAATGCTCGATGCTTTGCCCGTGTAGAGCCAGCACACAAGTCCAAGATAGTGGAGTACCTGCAGTCCCTTAATGAAATCACTGCCATGGTAGGATCATAGTTATTTAAGAGGGGAGGGATATTAAATATTTAATATGGCCATATTCATATTTTACTACTTTTGTTTTGTAGACTGGAGATGGTGTGAATGATGCCCCTGCCCTTAAGAAGGCAGAGATAGGCATTGCTATGGGATCTGGAACAGCAGTGGCAAAATCAGCTGCAGAAATGGTGCTGTCTGATGACAACTTCTCAACTATTGTTTCTGCAGTAGAAGAGGGAAGAGCAATTTACAACAACATGAAGCAATTTATTCGCTACCTTATTTCTTCCAATGTTGGTGAAGTTGTCTGGTAAGAGCTTCACATGAAACAATAAAAACTATAATAACTACTGTATAACCCAGATAATGGCAAAAACAAATCCCAAAACTATTTGTGAATGACCTGATGATAATATGAAAAACTGAAAAAACTCAATTAAAAGTGAAGTGATTAACTATATATCAGATTAATGTGATAGTTGGCTACCTACTAACTTTGGAATATTATATTTGTCTGAGATTTTCTGTGAAGCATTTCTTCATCTACTTTTATGAACCAATCGTTGTGTTAGACAGTTATCTTATGCCCTCTCACTGCACTTTTCCTATACTACATTGTTATGTTACAATGATAATCTCGCAACAAAAATTTGTATCCTCCAGAAAAAGTGTTGTTGTTTTTTTGTCAACTGTATACATTTATACCAGTGCTGGAGATAGTGCATGGGAGGCCCGAACCCCCTCCAGCATCAACTCACACAGTGCAGTCTGGGAGGGGGCCACAGGAGGTTAAGGGAGGCTACAAAGGTCTGCCTGGGGTCTGCAAGGACTTAAGGGGGCAGCGGGGAGTCGCAGGGGGCTGAGGGAGGCCACAGGTGCCCGCAAGGACAGAGGGAGACAACAGGGGACTGTGAGGGGATGCAGTGGGCCATGCAGGGGTGAGGGGGCCACAAGGGCCAAGGGGATCCGCAGGAGACCCGCAAGGACAGAGGGATGCCACAGGGGACCTGCAGGGGCCACAAGGAATCTGCAGGGGCAACAGGAACTACGGGGGCCACTAAGGACCCGCGGGAGGTCTGCAGGGCACAGGGGGCCTCTCCGAGGCCAGGGCCTCGGTGCCTTGCATTGTTTGTAGCTCCGCCTGTGATTACGAATAAAGCAATTATATTAAATTATAATGGCATACAAGTCACTTTTGTCAGAAACCTTAAGGTTTAAATCTGCCCTCACAGAAGATCCTAAAACCACTATAAATGGGACTGTATCATTAAGCCAGCAGACCAGAGGTAGTTAAACTCTGCTGGGTTATGCAAATTATTTTACGTTGTTATGGATACATTTATGGATGAAAATCTGGCATATAGAGATTTACTTTGAGACATGTTTCAGAAATAGATACAGCAAACAATGCAGTACTTGCAGGCAAGTTATTTTATTCAGTGGTAGGCAACCTGGGGCTTGGAATACCAAATACAGGCGACAATTTTAGGAATTCCTGCTGTGTAAAGGTGAGTCAGTCTGAATTCTTTCGCATTGCAGGGTGGTAATTTTTCTACTCCAATTTATATTAGATAGGTAATTTAAAGGAACTGCAATAATTATTTGTAATGTTATGTTTAGTTTGGAGGAGGATATAACAATAATTTATATTTTGAGTATTCGGTGCTTACATTTTTTTTAGAACATCTATGTATCTTACCCTAAACTGTTCATACTGGAGGCATGGGCAACAATGTAACTGTTATTCCTTGCTGTAGCTTTCCAAAGAATGTTCATAATGTCAAAATTGTATCTATAATTCCTTCAATAAGGAGGTAATTTAGAATAAATTGTGACCTATAAGTTTGGTAAGATTTGTTCAGTTCATGTTGTATCAACTCACAGAAGCTTTTATGGAGTTAAATGGTCTTCTATGTAGAGCATATTAATAAATATTGTATAACTAGCGAATTGCCCGTCAAAAAATTACGGCAATGAAATTGTAAGGTAGCTAAATTACTAAATGAATATAGTGTACCTATTTTGAAGCATTGTGATGAAGAGCTGGCAATCTGTGTTGATGTTGCTGCAGCATTAGTGGTGTGGAGCTGCTGTGTAAGCATGCTGAATGTGTGCACTGTGTGGTATGAATATCCGTAGGTGGTTTGTGGCGTTTTGCGAGTTTGTTGTGGCGTTTTGCGAGTTTGTTGTGGCGTTTTGCGAGTTTGTTGTGGTGTTTTGCGAGTTTGTTGTGGTGTTTTGCGAGTTTGTTGTGGTGTTTTGCGAGTTTGTTGTGGTGTTTTGCGAGTTTGTTGTGGTGTTTTGCGAGTTTGTTGTGGTGTTTTGCGAGTTTGTTGTGGTGTTTTGCGAGTTTGTTGTGGTGTTTTGCGAGTTTGTTGTGGTGTTTTGCGAGTTTAGAGTGCTGTAGCCTCGTTTTCGTTTTGTTCGGCAGCCATTTTATCTGTCGCTTAGATTTTTTTTTAGTCTCAAAAGTCTTTTATTTCGAGTAAAATCGAAGTGTAAGTTGCATTTTTGAGGTCCTGGGTGCTCCCTCTTGGTGTAGGTAAGGTTTTTATGTATGTGCTGTGTGTATGTATTGTGTTTTAAATGTTTGTATGTCGGCGTGTTGCGTCCGATGTTTGCGAGGTCGTAATGTGTGGTAACGTGTTTCGTACGTTGTTTGCGTTCCTCGTAAAATTTAGCGAGTGTCGTAATTTGTGTGTCGTTTTTTTTGAGTAGCGACGTGAAGTTTGCGAGGGTTTGAGGCCCTTGCCCAGTGACCTCGCTAGCAACTGAGTCCCTCGCTTCGCGAGGGGCCTCAGTTGCTGACATGGAGCGCCTTCGGCGCTCCATGCCAGCAACTGAGGCCCGTGCCCAGTGACCTCGCCAGCAACTGAGGCCCTCGCTTCGCGAGGGGCCTCAGTTGCTGGCATGGAGCGCCTTCGGCGCTCCATGCCAGCAACTGAGGCCCGTGCCCAGTGACCTCGCCAGCAACTGAGGCCCTCGCTTCGCGAGGGGCCTCAGTTGCTGGCATGGAGCGCCTTCGGCGCTCCATGCCAGCAACTGAGGCCCTTGCCCAGTGACCTCGCTTCGCGAGGCCCGCGGCTCGCTACGCGAGCCCGCAAGCGTGAGCAACGACCCGTACGCTCACAACTATATATGTGATTGACATAATATCTTCATGTGCAGATAATTGTTGAATGACAGGTTTGCGTTTGATATGTTTACAGTCATTTATTAATTTCCTATAGATGAGTTGCTCTGTGATAAATTATTTAAATAAAAAAATAAACACAAAATGAGATATAATTGTTTGTTTTTTTACTTGCAGCATCTTCCTGACTGCTATTGTGGGCCTGCCAGAAGCTCTTATACCAGTCCAGCTGCTCTGGGTGAACCTTGTGACTGACGGCCTGCCAGCTACTGCTCTGGGATTCAATCCTCCAGACCTAGATATCATGGACAAGCCACCTCGTAACCCAAGAGAACCGCTTATCAGTGGTTGGCTCTTTTTTAGATATCTGGCCATTGGAGGTATACACAGACTTACAAGCTTTATTTTCTTTTTGTTAATGCTTTTCTGTCTGTATCGCAAACATCAGCACTTTGGTCTTTTTTATAAAATAAGAACCTTTATTGAAGCAGATAAAACGGCAACATTTTGGCCAAACACAGCTCATGTGACATGAATGATGACTGTTTGACAGAAATGTTATCTTTTTTTCTCACTTCCCAATGAAGGTTCTTATGAAGAAGACCAAAGGACTGCAGTACTCATTTTCTATAAGCTGGTTGTATCTGGTGAGAGGACACAGGCTTGCTAGCAGCTGTTACAAGGAGAGTTCTGCTTCCCAAGATCATCTTCTTTCTCCCTCTCTCTGCTGCTTGCTTTCTGTCTGTCTGCAGGACATTAATAAAGTGTTGCTAAAAAAATACAAATAGAATTTAAAAAGGGAGAGGAAATGTAAGTCTCTTTCTCTCTCTTTCAATAAATAGGACTCAAAGCAGCTTGACACATTCACACGTTTTAATATGTGTCAGGAAAATAGAGAAGTTTACCAAACCCCCCCTTTATAAAGGAGTACACGATAGAGCCAACTAGCACATCACGTGGACAAGGTGCAGGTGAAGAAGAGAACTAGTGTAAAATGGTGAATTACAGAAAAAGACCAGTAGAGGTCAGACAAAGACTGGAAGCAAAAAGGATAAAAGCTAACAAAGTGCAATAACAATATATAATTAATGATTCTCAGAATGACATAGTAATAATGTTGATTATTTTTAACTGTGTCTGCAGGATAATCAATATTTACAATCTGAGTCTTCCACAAATGTTCTTAATGCAGTTGTAAGACAATAAAATGACATTTAACATTGCACTTCGCCTTCTTTCTTGGCACTAGCATCAAACATGCGAATTAATTTTCTAGGATTGTTTTGCACCTCAAACCCTTTCGGTCACTGGTTGTTTGTCTAGACATGATAGATGTCACTTTATTTTATATTCATTGGTATAAGGATGGTGGAAAAATGTTTTGTCAGTTTGTTCACTCACTGAAACATTTGTAAAGTTTTCAGTGACCTAATAACACTTATAATCTAAAGCCATATATATGTATTATGACCTATACTACAACATAGATAACTATGGGGGTTATATAGCCTACAATGTACCAGAAAAGTATAATCCAGATTTGTTTGTGTCACATCCATGCTAATGATCATTTATTGTTAAAGCAACACCGCAAAAGTCCCTCTTATTTCAGAAATAAAAAGTATGAATATAAATATAGTTGGTTGTTGCTAAAAGAAATTGAAAGGACATGTTTAAATAATTGAGCTAGAAAGTTGGGGTATTTCAAGCCTAAATTATCTAGAAAGAAAATCTCCATATCTAACTTTTATATAGGGCTATTAACTCTTACAGTGGGAAATATAAAAAAGAGAAGCATACCCAGTTCTATAAATACATCACAAATATTTTTTAATTTTTAAACTCTCATTACCGTATTCTAATCTATATCAGCTAGACATGCTTTTCTTCACCACCCTCACGGAGAGTGTCAATATGCTTTTCTTTGTCACTCTAAAGGAAATGAACAATCTTTAATCAATATACAATGTTCAAGGTGTACTGCAGTTGGGATACTTAAAAGTACCTGTAAATACAAAAATAATAACACGTGCAGTGGTGTATGTTAATACATCCAAAGTCTATCGCTCTTCCTTTGCCACATCTTCATTGTCTTGTGCCCTGTGTTCCCCAATAGCTACTAACCATTGCCTCATGGCTTCAGTAGGACAGGGTGTGATTAGACATTTTCTTTACTAAAACAACTCCCTTCCCAATTTGATAACAAAATGGAGACATTTTAGTATATTTGGTCATGAAGTTCATGAAAAAGCACAGACAAACCTCAATTGACAATGTTCCTCATGAACACACCGATATAAGCATGAGTAGTATAGTGTAAACGAGCCTCTTTGTTACTATTTGCATTAACATTGACATTCTCTTTGTATGATTGCAGTCTATGTAGGCCTTGCCACTGTGGGTGCGGCTACTTGGTGGTTTTTGTATGATGAAGATGGGCCACAAGTCACATTTTACCAACTGGTAAGTGGTATAACACAACAATGATTTGTTTCTATAACAATCAAGTTTACTTCATGTTTTAAATCATTTGCGCTAAAGTTTAAAAATCGTATTTTTTTTTTTAAACAGTTTAATTTTGAACAAAATTCATTGGTGGCGACTGCTGCCTAGTGAATGGGTATATTTTATTTAACTTATAAAAAATACATTTAACTGCATAAAACAATCAGTGTCCATTTGATGTGTTCACTTTAGTTAATTTTAGTTTGCGTCAGGCAGCCTTAAATTGTTTAATGGTGTTTGATCCTACCACCTCCACATCCTCTCTCCTTAAATTCCATGCCCCCCCCCCTCCCACTGGATGGCTGTGCCACTTCTCTTCTACTCTTTTAGACTTCTCCCCCCTGAATGCACAAACACATATTTAAAAGTGTCCAACTAAACTTGGCATGCTCCCTCTGGGGAACCAGTATAACGCAATATAAATTTCATGTGTTCATTCCCTCAGGTGAACCAGTATAGCGCAATAAACCTTTTGCTTGCCTCCTCTGGCAAAAAAGGTATAGCACATTTTTGTTTGCTTGGCCCATACGTTGAGCCAGTATAATGCAGCACACGCCTTGTTCTCTTACCCCCACTGGTGAACACACATTTTCTTTCACTTGCCCCCTCTGGTGAAGCAGCATAGTGCAATACACATTTCTTTCACTTGCCCCCTCTGGTGAAGCAGCATAGTACAATACACATTGCTTTCACTTGCCCCCCCCCCCCCCCCCCCCCCCCCCCCACCCCCCCCCCCCCCTCTCTGGTGAAGCAGCATAGTGCAATACACATTTCTTTCACTTCCCCACTCTGGTAAAGCAGCATAGTGCAATGCACATTGCTTTCACTTGCCCCCCCCCCCCCCCCCCTCTGGTGAAGCAGCATAGTGCAATACACATTGCTTTCACGTGCCCCCTCTGGTAAAGCAGCATAGTGCAATACACATTGCTTTCACGTGCCCCCTCTGGTAAAGCAGCATAGTGCAATACACATTGCTTTCACGTGCCCCCTTTGGTAAAGCAGCATAGTGCAATACACCTTGCTTTCACGTGCCCCCTCTGGTAAAGCAGCATAGTGCAATACACATTGCTTTCACGTGCCCCCTCTGGTAAAGCAGCATAGTGCAATACACCTTGCTTTCACTTGCCCCCTCTGGTAAAGCTGCATAGTGCAATACACATTGCTTTCACTTGCCCCCTCTGGTAAAGCAGCATAGTGCAATACACAATATTTTCACTTGCCCCCTTTTGTGAAGCAGCATAGTGCAATACGCATTGCTTTCACTTGCCCCCCTCTGGCGAAGCAGCATAGTGCAATACACATTTCTTTCACTTGCCCCCTCTGGTGAAGCAGTATAACGCAATACACATTTTGTTTGCTCGCCCCCTCCAGCAGACGTCCGGCGTTGCTGGCAAACCATAACTATAACGCCACTAAATGTCAGGTGACCATAATTGACCAATCAAAATGCATGAAATCTCACAGTAGCTCTTGTGCACAAGTCTCTACTGAGCATGCTCATTAGAATTTACATTTTTATTGGATCTCAAAATGGCTTAAGCTATCTAAAAACAATTCCAAAAAGGAGCTTTCTTACACTATTAGACTTGTTTGAAATTTGGCAACATATTGTAAATTTTCCCTACAAGTGAGCAAAAATCCCTATGGGGAAAAAAAACATTTCATCACTCAAAAGTTAATTTATATAAAATTTTAGACTAAACTGAATTTCAAGAAAATTGGCAAAATCAGACCCCTGACCTCTCCTAAAATACAAAATTTCAAATCGATTTGTCGAACCAATGTGAAGTTATAAGCTCATTAAAAATTTGTTTTTCATGGTACTTTCAGAAGAACCTCCATTAGAGCAAGACTGTGGTCTAATAATACGCTGCAAAGGGACTAAATGGGTCAAATAAGGATGGTGCAATGTTCACAGAGAGAGTCAATGAAATGCCAAAATCACAGCTCCTTACTCCTTGTAATAACATTATAAAACTGTGCAAAATAAAAATGGTGATCTTCCCCATCCACCATTTTTGTAAATATCCAATGATCTTGCCTATTCTCTTATATATTTATCTTATATATAAAATATATAATATGTATATTTTTTTAATAACCGTGGTGTTTTGCTTTATCATCAGAGGAACTTCATGAAGTGCGCCAGTGATAACCCGGTGTTTGAAGGAATTGACTGTGATGTATTCGAGTCCCGGTACCCCACAACTATGGCTCTCTCTGTGCTCGTAACCATTGAGATGTTCAATGCCCTGAACAGGTATTCAACATTTTAGTCTGTATATTTCCCAAATATACAGTATACTCTCAGTTCTCCGGCACTCACAGGGATTAGTAGATGCCGGTTAAATGTTTCTGGTTGCTTGAGAGTCCCTATTAAGAGGCCTAGATTAGCTGCACATAGGATGCTCTGCTAAGTATATTTGTCAGTGAGAGCGGTTTTAGCAGCAGCAGCAGCTTTCACTCCTCACTTACACACAGGTACGTTCAGCTGGAGGATGCGGTGCTGAACCCGGGGAATGTAACGCCAACACTGCACTGGCTCAGTCATTCATGCCTGTCTGCTTCCAGGTAACACTGAATTACAGAGACATACAGTGGATGAAATCTAGGTGCCTGTAAGCATTTTGTGGCACGGCAACCTGGCTCCTGGCATTTGTTGAGCCCTTTTTAAAAAAAAATGTTTTTAAAGTACAGTACTCCATTTTTTCTGGTTGCTCGAGATTTCTGGTTAACTGAGAGTCTACTGTATTGTGGTGGAAATTTCCTGTGTGTGGAAAGCTCCTTATATTTGTTGTTCTGGTTCTTAAATATTTTTCCAATGTATAATGTAACTCTATGAAGAGCTTGCTTGAAGGTGCCTGTCTGGCTCCTATAAAATATTCCTGGTGTTGAGATTTTTTTTACCTATGCAGATAAGAATATATTGTAAGGATATCATATATTTTAAAGAGCAGAATAACGCTCGGAAGACATGCCCAGATCATACAGCAGTATGTTATCTCATTGGCTGAATCTCCTGACTCATACAGTTCTATTACTGTTAGATGGCCAAACCTTGTTGTTCAAACAATTCTATTAATGATCCTGGCATGAATTTGCAAGAAATGCATTGGAAATACATTCATAAATGTATTCGATCCAGCCAAATATATACCATATATAAATGCTAATTGTGGTAAAACATAAAAAAAAAAAAACTGTACAGTCAAACAACTACCTATCCTTCCTATCTCAGGTTGGAATTCACTCCATTCTATTATAAAGCAGTTTTTGAAGCCCTCTCTTGGATTTAACAGGGGACAAATGTGCTTTCCATGGCCTTAGAACACGGAGTGTTATGTATAATAAAAGACCTCTGTAGTGATTTATTTTTTTGTCTATATAATATTTTGTATAACAGAACTAAATACAGTCTCTTCAATTTTTTTTTCTACATATACATGCAATTATTCTTTACTTCATGCTTCTTCTTTTTTTTACTAGTCTGCTTAAAGCTACTGTAGTGACAGGGTATGCTCTTGTAAGCTAATGAGCTATGCATGCTTTCTAATGAAAGCCCTGAAAGTTACAGCTGCCACATTCCCATTTTGCACATAGAATCTTCCTCTTTGTTTTCATCATCTCCTCCTATCTGATGCAAGTTATCAGTGAAAAACTAAAAATCATCATAACTGCATTTAAAAGTATTACCTTAGTGGCTGTTTCTTTATTTTATTCTAAAAACTTAATCAAGCTAATTTATAAAAGGTAAAGTGAATGTTCTTTAAAAAAAAAATATTATATTAAATTAATGACAACATTTAACCATTGATTTGAAAAGCTGCTCACCAGAACCTCTAGATTATATGACCTATTTTATGCTTGAAGCCACTGAGTTTATTACCAACCAGAGTTTCATTCTGCTGCTGGACTTCACTACTATACATTCCTTATCACATAAATTTGTGTTGTTTTCTTAGAAAACAGTGACTGTTTTTTTGTGGCTGAAATTCTTGTGGGTGAGGTTACCAAGATATTTATGATCTAAGAGCATCTAATTCTTCCATATATGGATAATTGTGAAAATTGTGAAAGTTGTGATGCTGACGTACACACACTTTTATTAAAATGAATGGGTCAAGTGAGGACCGTTCCTCTTATAGACTCCAGTTAGGTTGAAAATAAATCTTATGTTTTATATGGGAAAAAATATGACATCCTCTAAGCAAACACAACTATTTATATAGCACTCATGAAAAATATTTTAAATGTGACCCTGCCACATTGCACACACCTTACCACATAACCTGCTTAGTTAGAGCGATATTACAAGCATTAATGGGATATCATAACATGTAAAAAAAATCATCAATAATCTATGTTAAAAGTAGCAGAATGTATTCTTCGAGTAAATTGTAACCTTTAGCACTTTACGCAGATCACATTAAATTGTGGCAGAACATGCAAATATTTTGTTTGTGTGCATATTTAATTTTAATTGATAACTGATTTCCATCTGCTTGACCTTTTTGCTTTATTTTTGAGAAAGCAAAAACTATGTTCTCTTGGGAGCAATTTTTTTGGCAGTGAGGCACATGCAGTGTTGTCATAACTTTTCACTTCATCTTTGCAGTGTGTCTGAGAACCAGTCTCTACTGAGGATGCCACCATGGCTCAACCTCTGGCTTCTTGGAGCCATTATCATGTCCATGGCTCTACACTTTGTGATCCTCTATGTGAAACCAATGCCGGTGAGTAGGAGGGCTTTAGGATATCATTATATATTTGAATAATCAGAGTATTGCAGTGAATAGGGATACCTTTTTTATTGGATTTCGAGAGATAATGCCTCTTTATCAAGTCAAAAAGCGATACTGATGCAAGTATGAACTAAAAACCGTAAACCGGGGGGGGGGGGGGCAAAATTCATTGGCCAGAGTTAAGTGAGAAATAGGCCAGCACTGTGAATATTTTCCTGATAGGTCAGTAAGTCTATAGATCAGGTTGTAGATAAGAAAACAGCATAGTAAAATAAAGAGCAATACATTTCAACATAGCATGTAGCCAGAAAGCCTAAGTCGATGTTAATGCCCAAATCATTTGTATTAAAATTGCATAATTTTTTATTCAAAAGATTTCCGCTGTTGGATAGTTCTGAAATTCCCTATGAGTACTTTTATTTTGAGGTTCTGGATTGCAGTGATTCTCCTGGGTGAAATGGTGTCCAACTGGAGTACAATAACTTGTCTTCATGGTGCTTTTTGATGGAGCTTCGGAGGAGGTTCATTCGCATGTGTAGTTTCTGCCTGGTTTCCCCAATGTAGCACCTCCTTTCACATACAGTACATTGTATCCTGTACACTACATTGGATGATGCATGGCACAACAACAAGACCTACAACATCAGAGGCTTGTGTTAATCGAGAGAGATTGTGATAGAGATATATAGATATAATCATGGTGCATGCAGTGACTTGTTCGTTCTGTGTTTAATTTGTAAGAGAGGAAAGGAGGGAACCCCTGTCTTAAGGGTACTTACAGTTGTGTATTAAAGGGACTCTGAGATCAATCAAAAGAGAACTTGATTTTGAGGTGACAAAAAAACATGAATAACTGGGTATACCTTGTATTAGCCACTTTATGGGCTGTTTTATTTTTCAAATTGAATAATTCCTGAGACTGCATCTGGATGCTAACTGCTTTGATCTGCATTGGCCAGAATGAGACAGGTGTTGTTATGCAGTTAGATCCCCTCCCCAACACATAAGATGTATTCTGAGTCACATATTGTCATAAAGTATTAGCCACTAGAATGCTAAGCATCTCAGGAATGGTGTACTGTAGAGAAAAAAGGTGAATACAATGTATAGCAGTATTTATTTTTTGTTAAAATGAAACCAACTTCCTGTTAGTGATTGTGTCCCTTTAACTTCCTCTGTTCAGTCTATTTCCTATGTGTATCCTTTCTTTAAACCACTTTAATGACCATAGTTAATACACAATTCACTTATGTACATTTACCAACAAGGCAATGGCTACATGTTTAAAGTGTAGAATAGCAGCAACCTATTGCAAAGTTGTTACAAAATACAGTATATCCTACAGCATTCCTTTTAACCAGATGCATTTAAAGGGGTATTGTCACCCCAATAGGAAATAGGTTTAATTTTAAAAAGCATTAAATCCAATCTAAACATTGCACTAAACATATTTCAGTACAGTTAATCATTACAAAGACATTAAGCATTGATTGTGCAGCTAGTTTATGCTATGCTGTGGCTCAGTGTGTTCCTCATTGTTTGCTAAAGGTAGGGATAATCTTAGAAGGATATTCTTTAGGCCTCCGCAGAGACAGACAAGCAAACTAGCACATCAAAGCAGTTTGCTAGTGTTTGGCATCTGACATGATTCACTTTAGCTTTAAATCGTACTAGCCATTTAACTCTAGTTTTTCATACTTAAAAAAAACGTGAATTTGGGGGGTGACAGAGTTCCTTTAACCTCTAGATATAAACAAAATACATCATTCATAGGATTTTGTACCTTCCAGGTTGTACCGTTAACTATGTGGAATGACAGCAGTGTGATATCGGAGGCCACTGATTAATGTTCATATATTTTATTCATTCCACAGCTTATTTTCCAAGTGATTCCTTTGAACTGGCCACAGTGGATGGTAGTAATGAAGATTTCATTTCCTGTTATTCTGCTTGATGAAGGCCTAAAGTATATCTCTCGACATCATCTAGATGGTAAGGATGATGACTCTGCTCTAATGTACTACATACACTTTTTACAGCATTGTGTTTCTATAACTGTTCTGTATGCAGGGGTTATTGTATGTATGTATGTGTGTGTATATATATATATATATATATATATATATATATATATATATATATATATATATGTATATATGTATATATATATAATATATGTATATGTGTGTATATGTGTGTATATATATATATATATATATATATATATATATATATATATATATATATATATATAGTGTGTGTTATTAGTGACATATTTTTATTGGTAGACTGAGGATTTTAAGGTATAGTATTTAGGCTGTTGACCACTTGCATTGGACATCCATTTTGTAATTTTTAACCTATCAGTTGTCAAAACATTTGCAGCACAGATCAATATAGTCTAATAACTACATTTCAGATGTATTTTCTTGTGTAATAGAGGATTTATTGTTAGTTTGTCTTATCCTATGATCACTGAATAACCAGTTAATATGATTTTTATCAAATGTAAACTGCATGGCTGTGTTGGACATGTATAACTGAGAATTATTACATTTTTACAGCATCCTGCATTAGAGGAACTTTTTAATCACCAGATTTTGGAGGGTAACACTAATGAAGTCTTTGTAAAGACCATTACAAAAGTAGATCTATTTGTAACTTGCATTGATCTGAATGTAATCTTCGTAACTTGTATTGATCTGAATGTAATCTTCATACACCCTTGTATAGAGGAAGTGTTGTATCCAGTCACAATCTGCCTTTGCATCATGTAGCCACTAGATGCTGACAGAGCCAATAGAACAGATATATCTACACTATTTGATTATCAAACTAGTTTAAGATTATGCTCATCTGGTTGTATATTGAAATTATTTGCAGTAAAGAAACAAAATGTTCACAAAAATATCAGTTTTACACAGTAATCTATCACTTTAAAGCATGGAAAACTAATTGTGTTCCATGTCCATTTAACATTTGTTGCATTATTTATGGAAAAATATTAAAAGAAAAAGTTTAAACTTCATTGAATCTAACAGAAAATGTATGTATATATACGTATGTCTGTAAATTTAATTTAACACTAAAAATGACTCCTATAGCTCTATTTTTTCTCATTGGCTGGTAAGGGCAAGCCCCCAGCGCGAGGCTCCCAATAAGCGCCCAAGGTACTCAGAGGACCAAAACACTTACTTACTTTGGGTGGCAAACCGCATTCCCTGGCTTACAATTTTCTTGCCGTCATTTATTGACGGGCAAGTTGCTAGTAGTAAAATATATATAAATTATAACAAAAAGGTATGGTCCCTTATCTAATGGGTTCGGTTATGTAATCAGAGTTTTTCAGGAAAATCATTGAAAGAGTTTGAAATTGTATGTGATTGTATTTATGGCTGGTTTACACAAAACTTCTGGTTTCTCTCATTAACATTGCGAAAATTAATTAATTCTTCCAGTCATGATCGAAAGTTAACCAATATAAACAAAAATAGATCATTCGATAATGTAAAAAATGTGAAATCTTTATACGCTGTGAGAATATGCAGCCTATGTACAGATTCAGACATATAAATTAGAATCTGAAACATCTGACATAAAATGATAGACTAATTATAACCACTAATTCTAAAAAATGTAGATTTTGGTACATAATTGCAATTATATATTTACATCTACAGCCATTTGGGCACACAGAAGAATTGCCTGTTAAGATAGGCTCCTGTTAACAGTAGAGAATATGTCAATGTCCTATTCAGATGCAATTTAAATAGCAAAGATATGGAAAATCTGCTCAATTTATTATTATTCATGCAAAGTTCGATTCCATTTTTTTAAATGAACCCAACTGAAATATACTATTGACATATAGAGAGAGATACGTATCTGAGATGTTCATTCTGAGAACTAACAAAGCCAATACTGTAGTTTGTCCTGTGGGTCCTTACAGAGTCCAACTGTGTCATTACAGTATTAGCATTGTTCATTCTCAGATGAACATCTCTCGCATATGGCTGATATTATCTTGCTTTTTGTTCAAGATGTCCATATTTTGAATTCCACTTTGCTTAAGATTATGTGTTAGTTGTCATATCTAATCTACAAAAATCTACCTCTATAGCTTTTGTTATTACCCATATGTAATTTTTAGAATATTTTATCCTTAATTACAATCTAATTTATTGCAGATCTGATGAAGTCAGTACAACAGTCTTGGAATGGGACTGCTCCGTTGAAACCCTGCAGAAGTCAAGATCATACTGGGTGGGTATTTCTATTTTTAAGCTACATTTTTTTTTTAAATCCACACTCCCAAAACAGGGTGTCTAATCATGGTATATTGATGCATAGATACTTCCTTTCCATCACATGATGTTAAATACTGAAATATAAATGTATTAATACATTTTAAATACTATTGCTTGGTGAAAATATAATGTTTCCTATATGCTAAACAAAATATATTAAACACAATTATATTAAATCATATTTAAGTAATAGACTATATGGCTCCTGATTTAAGTTATAAACGGTCTACTGGATTATCTTGTCATTGACACGACCATGTATTAGCAGAGATCCAAACTAGGACTGGTCCGAGACCAAATGCACCCCAAGACTGCTGAATGAAACACCCACTCTTCTTGCTACCTCTGGTCACAGCCATGCCCAAAACCCTTGGCATCCTAAAGTGCACATAGAATCAAGTACAGAGGCATTACAATAAATTGTGTTGAACATTTGATGAACTCAATAGTTTTACAAAAGACATTGTTGTTAATTGTTTGTATGACTGCTTAGTGAAAGCAGGGGGATGCTTGAAAACAAAAATTAAAAATGTATTTAGTTCCTCTGGCAAGCTAGACTGAAAATGCAAAACCCATTTTTTAAAATTAGATCACACTTATGTTTTGCTGTCTGGCTCATCCAAAAAAGGAATAGTGTGTGCTATAAGAATATGTAATCAGTGCACATAATTCTTAAAATTGGAAAATTAAGTATTTTTTACCTGCCATGTATTGGAATAATAATACACAGTAAACGGAAACCAAAGAAATTCTACCTTTTTCATATGAAGATGTTAACACATTCAGTTTATTCTAAATTAGGGCCCAAATTAATGCAAATTCATATTTTTGTTGCCTAAAATGGAAGTGAATGTTAGTACAATACTGTGTTTTTAGCATTTACAAGCGATTTGAATGAAGAGTATTTGAAAATGAAGTCTTAGGATGTAATGCCCTACCTCTCTATCCCATTTTTTTACACAACCAAAGTTTGAATGTTTTTCTATACTTTGTGATTTATTTAAATGCAATATATATCCCTGTTTCACTTTAAATATTACCAATTCTGCATGTTCCATTTTTGTATATTAACGTCATCTTTGTTGCTATACCCAAGTCTTTTTGCTATATATGTGATTCAAGCACAGTCACAATTGTGAGTTTAAATGGACCCATGTAGTCTTTTATATTTAAACTATTTGGAGAACTGCTCTTGAAAGTAGGCAACATGTTTAGCTTTTTATATGCAATTATGCTGCACTTTGGCCTCGGCTGATCAACTCCTCAATCTCCCTCCTCATCCTCAACCCCCCCATCCTCAACTCCCCCATCCTCAACCCCCCCATCCTCAACCTCAACCCCCCCATCCTCAACCTCAACCCCCCCATCCTCAACCTCAACCCCCCCATCCTCAACCCCCCCATCCTCAACCCCCCCATCCTCAACCTCAACCCCCCCATCCTCAACCTCAACCCCCCCATCCTCAACCCCCCCATCCTCAACCCCCCCCATCCTCAACCCCCCCATCCTCAACCCCCCCATCCTCAACCCCCCCATCCTCAACCCCCCCATCCTCAACCCCCCCATCCTCAACCCCCCCATCCTCAACCCCCCCCATCCTCAACCCCCCCCATCCTCAACCCCCCCCCATCCTCAACCCCCCCTCCTCAGCCTCCCCCCTCCTCAGCCTCCCCCCTCCTCAGCCTCCCCCCTCCTCAGCCTCCCCCCTCCTCAGCCTCCCCCCTCCTCAGCCTCCCCCCTCCTCAGCCTCCCCAGCCTCCCCCCTCCTCAACCTCACCCCTCCTCATCCTCAACCTCACCCCTCCTCATCCCCAGCCTCCCCCCTCCTCATCCTCAACCTCACCCCTCCTCATCCTCAACCTCACCCCTCCTCATCCTCAACCTCACCCCTCCTCATCCTCAACCTCACCCCTCCTCATCCTCAACCTCACCCCTCCTCATCCTCAACCTCACCCCTCCTCATCCTCAACCTCACCCCTCCTCATCCTCAACCTCACCCCTCCTCATCCTCAACCTCACCCCTCCTCATCCTCAACCTCACCCCTCCTCATCCTCAACCTCCCCCCTCCTCAACCTCCCCCCTCCTCAACCTCCCCCCTCCTCAACCTCCCCCCTCCTCAACCTCCCCCCTCCTCAACCTCCCCCCTCCTCATCCTCCCCCCTCCTCAACCTCCCCCCTCCTCATCCTCTTCCCTCCTCAACCTCCCCATCCTCATCCTCAACCCCCCCATCCTCATCCTCAACCCCCCCATCCTCATCCTCAACCCCCCATCCTCATCCTCAACCCCCCCATCCTCATCCATCCTCATCCTCAACCCCCCCATCCTCATCCTCAACCCCCTTCATCCTCAACCCCCTTCATCCTCAACCCCCTTCATCCTCAACCCCTTCATCCTCAACCCCTTCATCCTCAACCCCTTCATCCTCAACCCCTTCATCCTCAACCCTTCATCCTCAACCCCTTCATCCTCAACCCCTTCATCCTCAACCCCTTCATCCTCAACCCCTTCATCCTCAACCTCCCCATCCTCATCCTCAACCCCCCCATCCTCATCCTCAACCCCCCCATCCTCATCCTCAACCCCCCATCCTCATCCATCCTCATCCACAACCCCCCCATCCTCATCCTCAACCCCCCATCCTCATCCTCAACCCCCCCATCCTCATCCTCAACCCCCCCATCCTCATCCATCCTCATCCTCAACCCCCCCATCCTCATCCTCAACCCCCCCATCCTCATCCATCCTCATCCTCAACCCCCCCATCCTCATCCTCAACCCCCCCATCCTCATCCTCAACCCCCCCATCCTCATCCTCAACCCCCCCCATCCTCATCCTCAACCCCCCCATCCTCATCCTCAACCCCCCCATCCTCATCCTCAACCCCCCCATCCTCATCCTCAACCCCCCCATCCTCATCCTCAACCCCCCATCCTCAACCCCCCCATCCTCATCCTCAACCCCCCCATCCTCATCCATCCTCATCCTCAACCCCCCCATCCTCATCCTCAACCCCCCCATCCTCATCCTCAACCCCCCCATCCTCATCCTCAACCCCCCATCCTCATCCATCCTCAACCCCCCCATCCTCATCCTCAACCCCCTATCCTCATCCATCCTCATCCTCAACCCCCCCATCCTCATCCTCAACCGCCCCCATCCTCATCCTCAACCCCCCCATCCTCATCCTCAACCCCCCCATCCTCATCCTCAACCGCCCCCATCCTCATCCTCAACCCCCCATCCTCATCCTCAACCGCCCCCATCCTCATCCTCAACCCCCCCATCCTCATCCTCAACCCCCCTATCCTCATCCTCAACCCCCCCATCCTCATCCTCAACCCCCCATCCTCATCCTCAACCGCCCCCATCCTCATCCTCAACCCCCCCATCCTCATCCTCAACCCCCCCATCCTCATCCTCAACCCCCCCATCCTCATCCTCAACCCCCCCATCCTCATCCTCAACCCCCCATCCTCAACCCCCCCATCCTCATCCTCAACCCCCCATCCTCATCCATCCTCATCCTTAACCCCCCCATCCTCATCCTCAACCCCCCCATCCTCATCCTCAACCCCCCCATCCTCATCCTCAACCCCCCCATCCTCATCCTCAACCCCCCCATCCTCATCCTCAACCCCCCATCCTCATCCATCCTCAACCCCCCCATCCTCATCCTCAACCCCCTATCCTCATCCATCCTCATCCTCAACCCCCCCATCCTCATCCTCAACCCCCCATCCTCATCCTCAACCGCCCCCATCCTCATCCTCAACCGCCCCCATCCTCATCCTCAACCCCCCCCATCCTCATCCTCAACCCCCCCCATCCTCATCCTCAACCGCCCCCATCCTCATCCTCAACCGCCCCCATCCTCATCCTCAACCGCCCCCCATCCTCATCCTCAACCGCCCCCATCCTCATCCTCAACCCCCCCATCCTCATCCTCAACCCCCCTATCCTCATCCTCAACCCCCTTCATCCTCAACCCCTTCATCCTCAACCCCTTCATCCTCAACCCCTTCATCCTCAACCCCTTCATCCTCAACCCCTTCATCCTCAACCCCTTCATCCTCAACCCCTTCATCCTCAACCCCTTCATCCTCAACCCCTTCATCCTCAACCCCTTCATCCTCAACCCCTTCATCCTCAACCCCTTCATCCTCAACCCCTTCATCCTCAACCCCTTCATCCTCAACCCCCCCCATCCTCAACCCCCCCATCCTCATCCTCTTCCCTCCTCAACCCCCCCATCCTCATCCTCTTCCCTCCTCAACCCCCCCATCCTCAACCTCTTCCCTCCTCAACCTCAACCCCCCCATCCTCAACCTCTTCCCTCCTCAACCTCAACCCCCCCATCCTCAACCTCTTCCCTCCTCATCCTCAACCCCTTCATCCTCAACCTCTTCCCTCCTCAACCTCAACCCCCCCATCCTCAACCTCTTCCCTCCTCAACCTCAACCCCCCCATCCTCAACCTCTTCCCTCCTCCTCATCAACCCCATTCTAAACTCCCCGAAATACATCCCCATCTACCTTTCCCCTCACTTACCTGCTTCTTCTCCGGCCTCTGCTCCTTCCACCTTGACCCCGGCGCCCGGCATATGCTAATGACGAGGCGTGCATGTGACGTCACATGCGCGCCGGGGTCAAGACAGAAGGAGCAGAGGCCGGAGAAGAAGCAGGTAAGTGAGGGGGAGATACTTAGAGTAGAGAAAGTGAGGAGGGGGGGGGGTTGAGGATGAGGAGGGGGGGGTTGAGGATGAGGAGGGGGGGTTGAGGATGAGGAGGGGGGGGGGTTGGAGAGACACTGGGGGAGTGACTCAAGTATAAGCCGAGAAGGCCCTTTTTAGCCGTAAAAAAAAATGCTGAAAAACTTGGCTTATACTCGAGTATATACGGTAATTCTATTTCATATATCTTTTATCATCCTAAAATGGCAATGTATGCCAGCACAGCTATGAATAGTGGCAGAATATATACAATCCATAGCAGGAAACCTTTACAGACTGGCATGTTCCTCTTGCAAGAGTTTCCAATCAACATTTGTGGTGCTGGAATATAAACATTTAACAGTGAACAATGAGATGCATGTTTCACATGAATCCAAACCTTACCCCAAGGAAAGGTGGTGGCATGATTAGGATGTGGGATAATGTCAGCAGGGACTTGCTGTTAAAGGGCCACTGTAATGCTTTTAGTAGTGTACAGTTAGGTATTCTTTTCTTAGCTGCATCTTACTTGGAGCAGTACATTTTACCTCGAATTAGATCTCTGGTGGCAAAGTGCCATTAAAAAAGCATGCTGAGAGCCAATCCGCAAAATAAACTGGCTAATACAAAGTGCTCTATCTCACTTAACGCTAGTTATAGTGTAATGATATGGAATTTTATGACACGGATAGGTCAATAACAAAGCTGTTAATAAAAACTCAATTCCTCCAAGCCCAACGGTGCCAATACTGATCTGATTTTAATACACAAATATGTTTATTTTGCTGGGAGAAATATATATATGCATCTAAAAATGATTTATAAGAAGTAAATTGCAATTTACAACTTTGCAGCATGGAAAAAATACGTTTTTAGTTTAGCAAAAAGATGATGTAGATGAAAGCACCCATTATTGAACATTTCTTCATGAACCATAAAGCAAAGCATTACTAAATGAATTTAACATATTATTTGAGATAATTCTCTTTGTATTTATTTGGTTGATGGTCAGACTTTTCTGTCTCCTTTCCTCCTGCTTCCTTTTTTTGTGCTATGTTGGCTCTCAGTACTTAACAGGTAAGGAAAACTCAGTAATATCCACTTCTGTTCATTTTTCATATAGTGCATTCACCCACTGCATACAATTCGCATTATGTTGAAAATGTCAGAAATTCAAGTGGTTACACTTTAATAACATCCCTGTGCTCTTGCTGACCAACCTACATTGTGTTAAGGCTCAGTCATCTACAAGTTCACTGACTTAAAACATTCATTTCAAATATTTACATTGCCAAAACATGTTTATTGTGCTATAATGGCTGCATTATTCTGAAACCGCTTGCATCCTTTCTTAATTTGCCTATGTAAAATGAGCATAAATGAATGAATTAATACTGCCCCACATTTTGTTTCCCAAGTACTTATCTAGGTTTATGTCTCTTTAGGCCCATTCAGATTAGCGTGCTAACGTCTTTTTCAAAGACCATTTACGTTGTTATAACATGGTACCTAGTTGATTTTGAGTCAATTTACTGAACAAACCTAAAAGCCAAATTATTAATTGAGTTGTGGGTTTGTTGCTGAATAGATCAATAGGCCGGATGCCATATCTGGGTCATAGACTTGTTAGATTTTCTCACCCTACTCTCTATTCTTCTCTCCTAAGTTGTGTCAGGGTTAAAAAGATACATGAAGTAGGCCTTGCAAGCAGTCTAGTGCAGATTTTTTTTCTGGTGAAGGGGCACCAAGACTTTTCCAAATGTTACTGCATATAGATATTCTCTATCCCGCAGAACTGCACTGTGATATGTATGAATAAAAAGTTCAATTACAAATCATTTGTTGTCCACCCCCCTTGGGATACATTATACCTACGCAAATAAATCAGTATGTGTGTCAGTACATGATGTCCATGTGTTATACAGTTGTAGTGTGCAGTCAGATTATATTCTTTGCTCATGTGAACAATAGAAAACACATGGCAATAATGGTAATAGTAAAAGTCCAATATAAATTTGCCACATAGTATATGTTCAATTTAAAGAAAATTGCTGGGGGCATAAATTACAGAAGAAATTATACTTTCAGAACATATGGAAAATTAATCTGCAATTCATATCCTTATAAATAAAGGATAGTAATAATAATCCAAACTAGACTGACTAGTCACTTCTTATAGCTACCATATAAAGAATACATATAGCAAGTCATAGTCTGAATCTACTGTAATCCCTGTCTGTTTCAGCATATCCATATGGCCTAATGTTGACAATGTTTAGAATAATTAACTTCTTCCTTCGGATACACATTGACACCCATGTAAATAAAGAATAATATTTTTATAATATCCAGATGATTTTGAGGTGTACCAACATGACGTATATCACATTCTTAGAATCATGCAGAATCTCAATATATTTTCTATGTGAAGTGTAGTGTTTCTAGTGGAACATTGTTCAATCCTCAGCAACAGAGAAGCAGATAGTGGGGTATAGTATTCATTAGGACCAATACAAATACCTGTGTAGTATTTTATCTCAGTGTGGCTAAAGACATAACTAGCAAAAGACAAATGCTCAAAGTGAAGAGGTAGATTTTAGTGTCAAGTGCTTTTGGGGGGGGGGGGGGGAGTAGATTAATTTTCTCAAAAGCGACGTGTAGCTACATCAGAGAAGAGCGCAAAGGAGGGAATGTTGGCACACTCCTACTGTTAGGGAGGTGGAATTGTAGGAGGAGAAATGGAAAAAGCTGTTGGATAGGTAGGTAGAGAATTATGAATTCTATTTCATGGAGCCATTTAAAATGAAAAAATATATATGGGATGTGGTTGTTTTTAATAGTGTTGATTGCAGTCGAAAGATTGGGGAGTAACAATGATTCATCTTGACATTATAGAAGGTAATATCCTCTGTTAATTGCAAAGGATAAAAGTATGTTTCAAAGGGGTAACATAAAGGATTTAAAGAGAGAATGCGAACAGGGCAAATTTAACAAAGTAAGAGAGCATGGTAATTGGAGGGAGAGGCAGTCACAAGAAATCCTTTTGGATACCATGAGTGGATGGGATTTAAGAAGGCATGTTGTGAGGTGGGAGCATTAGAGCCAAGCATTATTTTCTTTCACTGCTGAAAGAGCAGTGTAGTTAACAGTAATAATAGGAGGAGGTTGCAAATGAGGGTGACATTTGAGTGAAGGGTTTTTAATGTCCAACTTCTTTAAATGTATTTATTTTGAAATTGTTGATTAGGCCTTGTACAGTGAGCTTTAAAATGAGGGTTAGAAAATAGAGTTGTAATATATGGTAGAAAGTGAAGTTTATTTGGATATGGCTTTGTGTGAGAATAGTATGAGAATTGCAAATGTCTCCACTGCCATTCTGAGGATTGTGTTTTTCATCTGACTCACCTTGGCTTGGTTAATTATCAGTTCAGAAAAGGACGCTGAAGTCCGACATATATGTTTTCCACAAAAAAAGAAAGTGAAACTAAATAAATACAGTTTTTGATTTATTAACGAACACATATTGCTTTATTTTAGTTGCTTAAATAAAGTTCCCAGCAGTGTGAGACCTTGTAGATGTTTGAGATGTCAAGTAGTTCTACTGAAGTCAACATTTCAATTGAGGCAGCGAAATGCTTTTCTGCATTCAAGGTCACCTTGCATGTGTAGAAACAAATAAATGCGTAAAGGGTGGCTCAACAAATAGAAAAGTTGCATATTGTAGTGAATAAATTAAAGTTTATATTTTCTATTTTCATTTTCTAAGAACTTTTTGCCTGCTATCATCTATTGCTCTATGAAAATACCCATATGGAACTACAGTGGTACACTAGCATTATTCTTAAATCCATTCATCTTAATGGGTCATGAGAACTGCTACACCTTGTTGAAAACAACCAGCACTTTTTTATTCCAAATTCTCCTCAGGGAATCTATCACAGGACCACATTTAAGAATAACACTGTTTCAATACAAATTATGTTAAAAAAAAAGTATTCTTTAATATATCAGTGTTATAATTCAAGCATGGAATGCCAATACGTCCAAGGGGAATGATTGTGTTGATCTAACACCATTATACAAAATTGTATAAAACAAATATGCAGGAAAAACGCCAGAACTATGTAACTTTCTTCCTGTACTGTTGTTTTTTTTTTGTTTTTTTTAAACAAACATATGCTGCCATTTACTTCCATCTGTCTTTGTATATTCCTTGTCTGTAGGCATTATGTAAAGCCACTGAAGTGATTTATGACCGTAGTCGTTTGTAACATGTAAGCAGAGTCCTGTTTTTAGAACCATGTTTCTAATACCTCACAAATATGTTTTATTTTTCCTCTGTAGGAGAAGAGGAAGAAATCAGCAACACTTAGACAACAACATTTCTAAATAAAGGGTTCCTTCTTTGCAATTCAAAATGAAGTCTCCTGCGAGTGTAAACATCTGAAGAGTGCAGCGGGACTTGCATGTCCCAACCATCAGACAAATGCGGGTGAAACCTAAAAATAACAAAACAAAAAAAAATACTGAAATATTTGTTTGTAGCTTTTTATTCTGTACATAAAGGTGCAATAACTGGACAGCTGAATTGTGGTTTGGGGATATATATAATTGCAAATGGGCCATCTAGGATTTAATCCACAAGCTCTCCTGAGTTAAGGACCAGTCTTTTAAATCAAGTTGTCCATGTCAAAATTTACAGAGATTTCATTGTATGAAGTCATAGTGAAGCTTACAGCCTTCAATTATTGTTGGTTAACAATGTCCTGTTTGCACAGCAGCATTCCCCTATTTCGGGGTGAGAAGCTTCCTGTAAGTGCTTTGTGGTCAGGATGCATAGATATTATTGCAGGTTCCATATTCAGTTTACAAACACTTTGTTTAACAAACTCTAAAAAAGGTGGGCGTAGTTATGTAAATTGTCGGTTTCACTTGTACTGCGTTGTAGACTTGATGTTAATAAGCTGTGATATTGGCTGTAAAGGTTGAGGTGACTATGGTAAAAATCACCCTAAATCTACCACCCCTGAGAATATATTTATAGAGGCCTTTCTGGTGGAAGGAATTCCTTTTTCATCCATTTCAAGCTTTTAACCGCATAAGAACCAGATCCTACCATAGCTCCATATCTTGTTCAGCTCTGACCATATGAGTGGGTTCATTAAACCTAATCTCACACATCAAAATATGTTCCATCAGAAGGATAAAAGCTTGAGAGCATATAATTTGCATCACAAACTGTATTCTTAGGTGACTTACCTACTATGTGGTGGCTCTATTGCAGTATAACTGGTTAGTTAGAAATATACAATATTTGAAACCGGCCTAAAGCTATTTCTGGTTTATACTCCTTTAATAGTCCTACTGTAGTCTCATTCATGCTTTTAGTTTATATGCCTTTTCTTGTTTTTAAACACCGCCATCTATTCTAGGGCCAGTGCTTATGAATAAAGCATCTCATCCCTTTAAATGCCATAGCATATAGTTGGATGAAGTGTCTGTAGTAACACAGTCTATATCTTCTTCAAAAGTGAATAGAGGAACCATTGCACATCCAAACAGATGAGTTATGGGATTTTATTTATCAGAAGGTTAAATGATTCTTCCAACATGCAAACTTGAGAACTCCTTTTTGCCATGTAATGTATCTTGCATTTCTCTTGAGTTTATTGGTAGACCATCAATTCAATGCAAGACTAAGCTCTGTTTGAGAACCTTCAAAGAACATGTAAGAAGTAAAGTATTCCTAAGTGTTACAATATCTATCAAAGATAATATTCACAACAGATTTCCCAATCGGCTACTTCTAAATCTGTAAACCCTATAAATTCTATCTCGGACATTCAAAATACTTTTTGTGATTTCCCATGTGGCACTAATGTACTGAACAAGATAACAAGGTAGACCTGACCCTATTTTCTTTGATGTTTTTCTTAATGTGATATTTTAAAATGTTGATAACCTGCTATCAAGTCGCAGAGCATGTTTTATAGCGGGAGTGGCTAGCCACCCATTTTCTTGCTCTTAAATGACTGAACATTTATTCTAGACTTCCCATATTACATGTTTCACATTTATCTCAGTACAATGGATTTAGAGAAATACTTTCTTAAGCTGAATAACCAATTAATAATTAGTAACTAAATGTTATGTCTAATGTTTTATGTAAGTTATTAATAATAAAGCTAGAATGTTTTATGAATGTTAAACAGCAGGAACACTGTCAATTCAGTTATGTTGTATCCTGTACAGAAGTGCCATTGTGTCATCTCAAAATCTTAACAAATCTACAAAGTTTCCACAAATGAAATAGACATTTACCATAATTTAATGAGTTATTAATCCAAAGAATATTTCTGTATCCTATCTGGAACATCCCCCAATGCCACCAGACCCATAGGAATGTATACACTTGTTATACTACTGAGCAGATACATTGTACAGAAAAAATGCATGAGATGTTACTGTAATTAATAATATATACTGTATTTAAGGAGTTTTAATACTTTACAAAACACCCTGTAGAAATAGTAACATGAATGGTTTGACAAAAAATATTATTCATTGTTTTTGTTACAGAAACGCAAATGCTTTGAATTTCTGTTTTTAGAGTGGAATTTATGATTTTGTTTTTTAATTATATTTGTATAGGCTGAGTGAAAGTTTTAAAGATTAAAAATGTTATTTTCAATTTGGGAAGGGTGAAAGGATTTTTTTTTGTTTGTATGACTTTACACTGATCACGTGCATTGATATCACTTTATTGGAATAGTTAGCTGTTTGTGGCTTGGGGTCAATATAAGGGAATATGTGAAGCTGGGTTATTGCCACAATGCAGTTACAACGGTAGTGACCGGAGTTGCTGTAATTTTATCAGGACAATACAGGATGTGGTTTATGTAATGGTTTATTTTCTTTTTTTACGTAGTTATTTACTCATTAAAAATAATACTGATATGACCATCATCAGTGAGCAAAACAATGACACCTTGTATAACAAAAATAGTGTAAAATAAGGTAAAAAATCAAAACAAGTCATAAAAAAATTAAACCACTGTCAAACCCTTAGACTTCTCACATCGTAACTATGAAAGATTTTTTTAAAAAAAAAACACGTTCAGCACTCAGAGTTATGACCTTTTGAAATTCTATTGACATTAATTAAAATCTGTAAAAATATTTGTTTTTTCTTTGCCACTACCCTGTTCACGTGTTGAAATATTGTTGATAGTGCTATATTTTCTTAATGTAAGGACACTTATTACTGCATTACTTCAAAACTAAAAAAAAGTAATTTAGAGAACCACTAAGAGGCTATTTCTGAGCCTATCAAATGAAAACCATATCTTGTAAATGCTACATAGTCACCTGGCTGTGCAAAGGCAACAAGCTATCAAAGCTGTATCTAGAACCAATGCAAAAAGGGTTAAAACAATGTGTAGGGAAACTGAAGTAATTCATAACACCGCCCCAAATTTGTATTTGCAGAGCTCCGTGCCCCTTATAAGTAACAAAAGGTTAGGAAGTGTAGCAAGGCATAGAGTTGTACCTAAGTACACAAAAATTAGTCATATAATATTATTTTATTTAAAAAATATATTTTAAAACTCTTTCCTGAATTCATTTGTTGGCAACATGGTCTCTCTGTCCTCTGCCATATGAATCATTTGTTGGCAATTTTGTTTTTTTTACATTAATACATGGACATGGAAGGTTTCTTGATTAAACCAGGAATGTAATATATCTATGTATTTACTTTTAAGTACTTTATTTTATTATGAAGTGCTTAATAGCGATTTTTCTGCCTAAATCATACAAATTGTACCTGCTTGGGACTGCCCTCTGCAACTCTGAAAGACATTGAGAAACTGCACAGCAAGTACAGCAGAGTCTAACTCGCAATTAGGTGACCATCTCAAAATGATTTAATATACTGCTGATAGATGGCTACTTTGAAACCCAGCACTTCATGAGCTACAGGCGGCACAATTTATCTGATTTTAGGCAGAATAAAACCAAGCTTTTAAGCACTTCCTAATAAAATAAAATACACAAAAGCAAATAGATAAATAGGTATATTATATTACTAGTAAAATCCAGAAACCTTGCATAACGTGTAAGAATTTGTAATTACAACTCATTATTTCATTAAAGATGACACTGGTTATTGAAGGGTGATATGGTGTCATTTAAAACAAGTATAGATCAGGAGTAGCCTCCAATGGGATCAGTAATGTTCCTAAAACCTTGTAGATGCAAAACAGTGTAGTAATCAATATTTGTGTGTGTACCTAGATCTTGGCAAGGAATATCGATAATGCCATGTTTTTCTGCTTCCACATTTTGAGACTTAAAAAGTCTTCGTATGCTGTAACATCCCATATTTTATACAGTACATGGGTTTTATCTTAAAAGCAGAAAGGCAAACTATTCACCTGAAATTCACTGAAGGCTACATATTACTTTAAAGTCCGTGCAGTGTTTAAATGCCTGTCTATTGCACTCCTCACCAAATGCTACTGTCTTATCTACTTTGACTATTCAGTAGCATTGGAACTATATTAAAGCAATTCTTTGGCCGTCAAAAATCCATACTAATAGATAAAGAGTAATATGGTGCTATTTATTTAAAACAAGTCTAAAATCAAGTGGATCATTAACATGATTAGCCATATTAAATTCCAGCCTTGTAACTCCAACGTGAAGCATGTAACGGCTGCGGGGTTGAAATTTGGCCTACTTACGTTGCCATTAAATTAGAAAGTGCTACGAGCGAAAGAGGCTATTTTGTAAACCAGTTCTCGGCGGTCAGGGTTGCGTGCTCGAATGCAAACAATTAAGCAATCACGTAGTTACGGTTTCAGATGGAGCCAATGGAAAAAGAGAGCATTAGCGTTACGTCACTGAAAAAGGGGAGGGTAGATTTCCAAGTGCTTCAATTACAGTTTGCGATCTGACCCAGAGGCCAGAAATAATGTAATATTAATAAAGCAGTAAATATGATATTCTATTACATGCGAGTTACAGTATGTCGTAACACATTGATTGCAGGGATCGATCTAACTCATGAAGATGAAATAAAGTATTTTTCAGGGCCGATTTGGGGGCTTGACAATGTTGTGCTATTAATTCTAAGACTGAACATCACTTTCCCTTATAATAAATGTACAGTAGTGTGTTGTTGTTTGCATTACAAGTACTACATATTGGACTTTACCCCCCTTGCAGGTGCTCTCGAGTACACGTTGGCCTTTGGGCTCCATTTGCGTGTTACATGCTTGCTCGTGAGTGACCACGTTGCAATTTAATAGCTGAAGTTGAACAAGTAGCGGTTACGTGCATGACAGATCAAAGGATTTAAGTGCGCGAAGTTCAACGTTGCTCAGCACGTAGCCTATTCTCGGACGTCCTGTTAACACGCAAGTTCGATGTGAGCAGCGTTACGAGGATACAACATAGCCCCAATTTAATAGGGCTTTTTGTCAGCAACAATTCTGTCTAACTGCCCACTTGTTTCTCTTTAAGCTGTGCGGACGGCTGCCATGTTTCACAGCTGTGACAGAGCGAATGTTAACCTGTATCACAGCTTATTGAGACTAGCAACGTGTAGGCTTTCTAAACTATTGCTAACCGATCATGTTGTTTCTAAGTTATTTTAAGATTGTTTTCAAATGTTACACACTATATTAACATGATAAATGTACCCATTAATATGTATATTTGGAAAGCTGTGGAAACCACTATAGAACTAATATAAAAAAAAGTCTCTTCTGAAGATCTATACTTAACAATGGGCAATTCTTTTTTAGAAAATAAAAAAATACATCCATTAATTTATTACCCGTTATTTTGAAGTGAAAGGTGCATTTTAGGTTTTGGCTAACATGCTTTTACAGATGGTTCGAGACAATGAATCCAGAGGAAGAGTATGTCTCCCTTCATGGGAATGAAGCCTATCATAATGCTAGTGTTTTCAACTGGGCCTAATAGACAATGTAGTTTACAAGGACACACCTGCTGAGAAAGCAACTAAAATTGGAAAACTACGATCAATAATAATTGCAAATAATAACGTTTTTAAAGGCTGTGTTTTATTTTTGTTTACTTTCTAAAACCATTTTGCCCATTATCAAGTTTAGTTATTTAAATAACCATATAGTAAAATTAGTCTACAGTGGTCCTTTAATACTCTTGACTCAGCAGGATGCATAAAAGACTATCTTTACTCCCAGTGACTAAAAATATCTGGCGCACCATATTTAGATTTTTCAAAATGTGAGATTTTAAATGTTACAAATGAGTTCAATGTGGCTATGTATCAAGCTTACAACATGTGCTTGCAATGTTAGCTGTTACAATATGTCTTTTTTTACCTTGTATGTAACTTAAGTCAATGTACTGTAATTTCAACACCAACTCACAGGTGTAAAGTCATTGTTTTGCAATGTAAATACTGTATTAGGTTCTTGGAGTGTATTTGTTTCAGAGTCTGTCATTTTTTAAACTGCCTTAATCTGATTTAGGGCTAGGGTGGTCAGGCTAATCCATGTAATTGGAAGACCTAAATAAGGCATAGCCACAAGCACATATTAGGAGCTTGATGTATAGCCTGGCAATTCTCTTATTTATTGCAGTATGTTGACATAGGAAGATATCACTGGTATTCTTGAGTACTTGTGTATGAGAATGTACATAAAGGGTGCTCAAGTAAAAAAAAGAAAAAAAAAAAAAGCCACCTAATTGACCGTCATGCTCAATCCCATTCAAATCAGATGTTATTTTTTGAAGAAGGTAAAAACAAGGTATGCTATTTTATTACAAGAGATATTTTTCCAGAAAATTAATTCAGTTTCCTAAGTGGTCACCATCTCATGATAACAGAGCACGTGCATTGTGACGAGTTACAGAAGTTCATTGTATGCACACGCCTTATGTGTGATTCACTTTGTTCACACAATGTTGAGGTGATTTGTTTTATACTTATTAAAAATTACAGAAATAAAAGCAATTGTACTGGATCATTGCAAAAAATGTGTTGTGTTTTTCTTTTACTTTAATCTAAATTCTCTCAGGTGGGATACGAAGCTGACTTTTTTTTGTTTAAATATGTATGATATTGGAAGATATATTTGCATCTTCAAATGGTCATCCTGAAATTGCAACATAAACATTAAAAATAAACTGTTCATGAACAATAAAAAATGAACACGCATTATCAGTAATAAATAGATAAAGAAGGAATATATACTTAAGGCAATAGATCTGTAGGGCTTGGTAAATTTTCGTGTTTATGTGGGGTGTACTATAAGATATATCATCTTGCACTGCATACTACTACCAGCTACTGTTTCTTGCCTATCAAAGCTTGAGAAATTAGGTATCCCATGATGAGAAGTGTATTTAGGATTGTTCAAATGAATGGAGAATTTCCATGTGTCCTCAACAAGCAGAATGGAAATTGTATGCTGTGCTCTTTCTTGAAAATACTACGAGTTATTACATTAAAGGGATTCTGTCAATGCAATAGCAATTTGACTTTGGGGAAAAAAACACTAAAATCCACCAAGGAGCAACACAATGAAATTCACAAATTTTTGCAACACAAAATATGATTAATTATTTTATCTCTCCTCCTTTCAGAGACATCTCCTTCCAGATGCAGTTAGCAGTTAAAGGCACCATTTTGGAAAGGTGCCAGTTGAGCATTGAATGTTAATGTACATTAGAGACTGGATCTAGCCTTAGTCTGGGCTATCTTTAATAGTCATGATTGTTTTCCATTGGGAAATTTGGAACAGGACTGCGATGAAGTGAAAGTTCAGGGTTATATGTGATAAAGGTCAAGGGTGATTAAATGCTAAAGAGTTCAACAGTATTTTTCAAGTGGTAAGTATGGTCCGGTTACGTCCTATTTCCACCCAAGCTTTTGCATTCCCATTCTAATGATATCCTCCGAAAAAAAATCACCTTCTCCTATCCAATTACCTTCAGAAGGCACATAATTAGTGAAATGATGTCCACCTGTGTGCAATCTAAGTGTCACCTGATCGGTCATTACATATACACACCTTTTTTGAAAGGCATCAGAGGCTGCAACACCTAAGCAAGAGGCCTCACTAACCAAACACTGCCAGGTAGACCAATGAACTCTCCAAACAAGTAAGGGACAATGTCGTTGAGAAGAACAAGTCAGGGTTAGGTTATAAAAAAAATATCCAAATCTTTGATGATCCCCAGGAGCACCATCAAATCTATCGTAACAAAATGGAAAGAACATGGCACAACAGCAAACCTGCCAAGGGACAGCTGCCCACCAAAACTCACGGACCAGGCAAGGAGGGCATTAATCAGAGAGGCAGCACAGAGACCTAAGGTAACCCTGGAGGAGCTGCAGAGTTCCACAGCAGAGACTGGAGTATCTGTACATAGGATGACAATAAGTCGTACGCTCCATAGAGTTGGGCTTTATGGCAGAGTGGTCAGAAGAAAGCTATTACTTTCAGAAAACACAAAATGGCACATTTTGAGATTGCGAAAAGGCATGTGGGAGACTTCCAAAATGTATGGAGGACGGTGCTCTGGTCTGATGAGACTAAAATTTAACTTTTCAGCCATCAAAGAAAATGCTATGTCTGGCGCAAACCCAACACATAACATCACCCAAAGAACACCATCACCACAGTGAAACATGGTGGTGGCAGCATCATGCTGTGGGGATGTTTTTCAGCAGCCGGGACTGGGAAACTGGTCAGAGTTGAGGGAAAGATGGATGGTGCTAAATGCAGGGATGTTCTTGAGCAAAACCTGTACCACTCTGTGCGTGATTTGAGGCTAGGACGGAGGTTCACCTTCCAGCAGGACAATGAACCCAAACACACTGCTAAAGCAATACTTGAGTGATTTAAGGGGAAACATGTAAATGTGTTGGAATGGCCTAGTCAAAGCCCAGACCTCAATCCAATCGAAAATCTGTCGTCAGACTTAAAGATTGCTATTCACAAACTCAAACCATCCAACTTGAAGGAGCTGGAGCAGTTTTGTACGGTGGAATGGGCAAAAGTCCCAGTGGTAAGATGTGGTAAGCTCATAGAGACTTATCCAAAGCGACTTGGAGCTGTGATGGCTCTACAAAGTATTGACTTTAGGGGGGTGAATAGTTATGCACATTGACTTTTTCTGTTATTTTGTCCTATTCATTGTTTAGTTCACAATAAAATTAAAAAAAAACATCTTCAAAGTTGTGGGCATGTTCTGTAAATTAAATGATGCAAATCCTCAAACAATCCATGTTAATTCCAGGTTGTGAGGAACAAAACACGAAACATGCCATGGGGGGTGAATACTTTTGCAAGGCACTGTAAGTTTCAACAAAACATTGAAATGAAAAAAACATACTCCCTTTTGCATATGAAAGCCCTGATGTGCAACATGTCAGACATTTTTGTTACCTAAGTCCAGCTGCTATTAATGATTACTTGGAATTTCTATAGTATGTGAGTTATCACATCAACATTATGTGTATAGTTTTTATTTTTGGTTTATGTACAGCCCTGATAAAATAATTATTGTTTTTTATGGCCACTTGCATATAAACATCTATAATTGGCCAAACATAAGTATTGTTATTTATTATTCTTTGTTCGTAATGTGCCAACATATTCTGTAGCGCTGTTCAGGGGTTAAGAACAAATTAGAATTTTTTTTTTCACATTGCACAAGAATGGAGGGCCCTATTATTGAGTTTAAAATCAAACATATATAGTGCTTTCCCCAAAGCACCAAAAGATGTAAAATTTGGAAACTTACAGTCTTAAGGGTATGGGTGAGATAAAGCGGTGATAGATGCGTTCTACATATCAAGGCTGAAGGTGATATGCTTCTTTAAATAGATGAGTTTTTAGTGAGGTTTTGAAGGTTTTGAGGAAGGGGGATAGTCTATTGGAGTGAGGCAAGGAATTACAAAGCGTAGGGGCAGCACGAGAAATGTTGTGGGGAGGCGAAAGTGGGAGGAGGTGAGAAGGGAGGAGGATAGAAGAAGGTTGTTAGCAAACCAAAGAGGGCGGTTGGGAGAGTATTTTGAGATGAGAACTATAATGTAGCATGTTTGTGTAGTGTGCCATGGTTGTAGAGATGATAAGAAAGGTAGGGGAAAGACAGTGCGCCACCTCCTAGTACAACATGAGTGTATAATAATCATGTCAAAACATCAATCATATAGTGTTTCACTCACATGTGATAACCCCAAAGTTATGAGGTATCTTTATGGATTAAAAAGGGTAGATCTGGAAGTACCCGATGTCCAATCCTCAGATCTCAATCCCAGGCTCAGGATACAACCCAGATAGTTTTGTAGCAGGTACAGTTGGATCACCAATGCTATTTGGTACACTATTATATAGTGTCTACAAAACAAAATATGATTCCAACTCCTTATGTCTACTATAGGGGACAATTGAAACACACTAGTACAAACAATAGTGTGTTTATCATATATTTATTGCACCATATAATCCTCAATACATGCCATATATGGCCAATAGGGATACTCACAATGAAAATTAATAAAATCAATAATCTAAAAACATAGAATAATATCAAACGCGTTTCGCCCAAAGGCTTTCTCAGTGATATAAAAACATAAACGGTGTAGAAACACTATATGATTGATGTTTTGATGTGATTATTATACACTCATGTTGCACTAGGAGGTGGCATGCTATCTTTCCCCTACCCTTTTTATCATCTCTACTAGTTACTTGGACAAGGTGGGAACGGTGTCCTGAGAAGAAGCTGCACACCTCTGGCATTTATATTGTGGTTCTGGACTTATATGGACGGATATTTACTCTGATTTCCATCTGTGTATCTTTCCGGAGGAACTGTATGTAGACACATCTATATAGTACATTCTGTACATATGGAACACTCTCTTGTTGGATTTATCCATTTTTAATATTTTTTTTTTCTCTGACTATTTTGTGTATACACAGTAGGTAGACTATAGAGCGCTTCTATTTTGTAGCAATATAATATATGTAAATTGCTTCTCTGTTTTGTGCCATAGTTGTAGTTGAGAGCTAGGGGATCTGCGTGTGTTGATGGGGGCAAGAGTGTCAAGGGTGGAGCTTAAATTTTATTTTGTGATGGCAATGTCAGGTCAAGTGAGGGTGGTGAGGGGACTAAGAAAGGGTTCTAGCACAGTGGAAAGATGTTGTGGGTCGATTGTTTGAAGGTTTCTGTGGGTTCTATTGGCCCGGGGGAGAGGAAGGGCAGAGAGTGGGATGGGTGGTGAGGGTGTAGGTTAGGAGATTATGGTCAGAAAGAGAGAGTGGTGAGATAATAAGATTGTATATATTGCAGTAGTTAGAAATAATGAGGTCAAGGGAATGTCCATCACAGTGAATTTGGGATTCTATCTTTTGTGAGAGGCCAAGGGAAGAGGTAAGGGTAAGTAATTTTGTGGCTAAAGGGGGAGGTGGGATTAATGGCAATGTTAAAATCGCCAAGAAAAAGTGAAGGTATGTTGAAAGAGAGAAAATGTGGGAGCCAGGCAGGAAAATTATCTAGAAATTGAGAGGATGGTCCTGGTGGACGATAGGCCACAGCACTTTGCAGAGAGATGGGTGAGTAGAGGCGAATAGTGTGAACTTCAAAATAAGAGAATTGGAGAGAGGGAACTTGGGGAATGCAGTGAAATGTGTAGTAATAATATTAAAAGTGGGGTGTCCCTTATTCCAGTTGCATAATCAAAAGATTGCAGTATAAAGTGCTAACTTTTTTATTGGACAAACATTTTAGCTAACTACAAATAATAAAATGTATCTGTAGTAATAATAGAGATAAAAAGCCAAGGGTAGAAATTCCCATTAGAACGGGTAGCTTCCCAAGGGCATCTGCCTGTGGTGGATCCCATTTGCCTACATAAAACAGTTCATAATATTGCAAGAAGCTTTTGTTAAGTACAAATTAAATCATGAGCGGAACAAAGATGATCTCTAGCATGCTAGGGGATGTAGTCTTGCTTTTAAATCATGGATATAACTGTGCAAAAAACCCCAAACAGCACACTTTACAGAATTGCCTAAAATACACTACATCACTCTGTGATCAGTCAATCAATCACCTCGAGAGAGTAACATATTTAGTGATTCTCTATGTGGGATGCCTGTGTGAGTCAGAAAACGCTTCAGACACCATGGGCCCCATTCAGTTGAGATATTGTAAGTTACTGCAGCCCGTAATGAAGCCTGTAAACAAATTAGCTATTAAATTGGCCATTTTTGCAAGCCGCAAGCGGTCTACGGGTTTCATTTCGCGGTTATATCAATCTCGGGAATCAATGAGTTAATACATATCAGGCCACCATATGGAGTAGAACAGTATTGACAGAATGTTTTATTATTTTGCGGTTTTGCAAGTCCAATCGCATATGGGACCTCTAAACGCTAATTGATAGAGATGTAACCTCCATCTTATACTGCTGTAATAACGGTCTCATTTTCTATTGGCTGTTTCTAAATGGGTAGTTAAGGCCTTGCTTAATTGATCATGTTCACACTCTGAAACGCTACATACAAGTGCATGGTTTACGGTTTCGGCTTACAGCCCATAACTTGCGGGCTTGATCAATTGAATCACTCCGTAATTGTAGCAGAGTTCAAGCCTGCAGACAAGTGGCCTGTATACTGCGAGTTTCGGCCTTGCAATTGGATGACGTTCCATGTGAGGAGAGCTGAGGGCTGCTTTGTGCTGAAGAAGTCCTGCTACAAAAATAGAGGAAAGATGAAGAGTCATCAAGTACCTGTAGAAGGAAAATAAAGTATTTACAAGATACATATTTACTCAACTGCTATAGCAGCTTTCAGCCCTCTGGTACTGAACTGTAAATACTTCTAGCAATTAAAAGGTTAAAATATGATATTTGAATACTCTATTCCACTGTGATCAATATATACTAACTAGCTACTTGCCCGTCAAAAATGTCGGCAATAAAATTTGAAGCCTGGTAATGCTGTTTGCCATACAATGCAAGGCTCTCCCCCCTCTAACTTGCGGACCTCGCAATGAGTGTCTTCGGCTTCACCGCTCATTGCACACCAAGTCCAACCCGCCACTTTCATGCCTTCTGCGCTCTTTGTGAGCCTGTCCCCCGCTTCGTCCAACCCGCAACTTTCGGTCTTGATGCTGAGCGCCTTCGGCACTCATCGTGAGGTCCGCAATGATTGCCTTTGGTGCTCATTGCAAGCTTCTCCCCACTCTCTGACCCCTGTGTCTGTTTTCCCCCTCTATCTTCCATATGTCTGTTCCCCCCTCTCCCTGCCCTGTGTTTTTCTCCCCTTATTTCCCTCCCCTGTGTCTCTTTTCCCGCCTCTCTCACCCCTGTGTCTCTTTCCACTCTCTCCCCCCTCTCCCCTGTGTCTTTCTCCTCTCTCTCCCTGCTCAAGTCTTGCGTGCCTTGCGATGAGCGCCTGTTTTGTTTTTTTAAGTATTGCTTGCCTCACGATGAATTGCTAAGTCTTTCCTCGCTTAGCCAATTTTCGATCTTCTAAAAATGCCAATTAACCCACAAATTAGCTTGCAATCTCACTTACAGGCTTCCTGCCTCTCCCCCTGTGTTATGTGTGAGGTTGTAAGTTATTTTTTTTATTAATTGGTGTCTTTTGGGGGTTTTCCGACGGCTTCCGAGTTACAGGCTTGAAAAAAATGTCGGCCGTTAAAGTCTTTTTTTTTTCTAAGTGTTGCGTGCCTTGTGCTCATTTGGGGCCTGGCAATAAGCGCCTCGTGCTCATTGGGGGCCTGGCAATGAGCACCTTCAAAGTCTTGAAGGCCTCACGAGGAGCGCCTTTTTCAAAGTCTTGCGGGCTTTGCGATGAGCGCCTTTGGCACTCATCATGAGGCCTGCAATGAGCACCTTCAGCGCTCATTGCAGCCCCCAGTCATTTCAAAGTCGTGTGGGCCTTGCGATGAGAGCCTTTGGCGCTCATTGCGCATGCACAACCCTCCACTTTTAACATAGCATTACCGACAAACTCACAATTGCGACAACTATTAAATATGATGGTGTTGAACACAGTATCACCCATATGGTACCCAGTTCGGATTATTATTGTTAACAGTACTTATACAATAACTATCTCTTACCTTGGAATCATAATGTGTACAGATCAGGGATGTCTCACTCTAGTACTCAACAATATGCTGGATTTTTAGGACATCCTTTTTAGTATAGGTTGGTCGAACTGCGGCGTATTCATTTTAACTGTGCTCAAAGCAAACTGTACTGAAAGCCTTCAACTTTAATAGCTGTAAGCATTTTTAACCACACTCGTTGAAGGGGCACTATAATGGTTAAAAATGTCATGGCCCTTTAAAAGATTGTCACAAGAAGCCTTGCTGATAAGGACATTCCAGAGCAGGCTAGTTTTTATTACAGAACAGACTTTGTGTAATAGTTCTACAGACTGTGGTCTGCTGTTACACTGTATTAACATTACAGAGCTGTTGCTTACATCATGTCAACTTGTATTTTCCTTCTTTGGCTATTACTGAGTTGCATTTCTGAAAAGACAGCTATTTTCTGAGTGCATTTTTAAGCGTGTCCAAATGTGTTTCTATGTTTTTTTGTTTTGATTACATAGATGCCAGGCAACTGATTTTGCCACTTTTTCTAACTTACAAAGCTTCTGCATTTAAATTTCCATGTACAGCAGCCCTCTACAGAAGCAGAGACAACTCTGTATGGCTCACGTTATACTTATATCTAAAAATCAAAGACAATGGAATTCATGTCCTAATTAAGGGTTTAAAGAACCACTGTAATGTTCTAGCAAGAGGAGCTAGTTACTTATACATGGATCATTAGTAAAATACCTATTTAATAATGTATAATAGTAATATTACATTTTAAATGTATTTTCAAGGATTAGAATATCAGCAGGGGTGGCTGGTGCATAGGGGCAAATAGTCACCACCCTCACAAAATGAATGCACTGAATTAATCCCCCCATCACTTACTTAATTGTATAATTTATATAATAAAAAAATGTTTTATCATGTTCAATATTCTGTTTTTTAAAAGCTGCTGCTGTCACTTTAAATTTCAAAACCCTTTGTGCTGCAGTTAAACACACTGACTTATCACATCTAGCCCCCTGCTGCTGACTTGCCTAAACTGATTGGGTCTATTTCCAAACTGTGCTATAACAGATAGAGCTGAACCTGTCTGTCAAACGCAGCATCATCCAATAAGAAGGGCCGGGAGTGAAAAGTCCTGTATCATACAGGGACTGCTCCCATCACAGTGCCCCTGGAAGTGAATTAATTGGTGCAATCTCAATAAACTTTATTGAAAAAAAAAACAACTCCCAGCTCACTGTGCATGCAGATAAAGGGAGCTGTGTGTAGAGCTTCAGTTTTCTCAATTCTCTGGTGGTATTATTGATTCTGACTACCCTGCTCCAAACACCAAGCTTGTGACCTGTCTGTCTCCACCCTGGCCTATACCAGACAAAAGCCGCTGCAGAGCTCAGGTGATTCCAAATCCCTCTCTGTGTCTTGCTGTTGTTGTTCTGTCCTTCATTTGTGTCTGACTCTCAGTGACCACATGGATGCAGCACACCAGGTACATCTATCTGTGTTTCTGGTTGTGCTTATCCATATGGTTTTCATGGCAAAGATACTGGAGTGGGTTGCCAGTTCATACTCCAGTGATCTGCATTCTGTCTGACCTCTCTAAATTGACCTGCCCATCTTGGATGACCCTTCATGATATAGCTCACAGCTTCATTGAGGTAACAAGCCCCTTCACCATGACACAGTAGTGATCCAGAAGGAGGCCTGTGTCTTAGTCTCTCTCTCTATGTCCATATGTATTTATAATGTCCATATGTATGTATTTGTAAGTAGAGGGTATACTTACTTTAAGGGAAGATCTCCTATTGCATGTGTATGATATATATACTATAATATACTATATACTGTATATATATATGTGTGTGTGTGTGTGTATATATATATATATATATATATATATATATATATATATATATATATATATATATACATACAGTGGATATAAAAAGTCTACACACCCCTGTTAAAAGGTCAGGTTTCTGTGCTGTAAAAAAATGAGACAAAGATAAATGATTTCAGAACTTTTTCCACCTTTTATGTGACCTATAAACTGTACAACTCAATTGAAAAACAAACTGAAATCTTTTAGGTAGAGGGAAGAAAAAATATAAAAATAAAATAATATGGTTGCATAGGTATGCACACCCTTAAACTAATACTTTGTTGAAGCACGTTTTGATTTTATTACACCACTCAGTCTTTTTGGGTATGAGTCTATCAGCATGCACATTTTGACTTGGCAAGATTTGCCCACTCTTCTTTGCAAAAACACTCCAAATCTGTCAGATTGCGAGGGCATCTCCTGTGCACAGCCCTCTTCAGAGCACCCCCCAGATTTTCAATCTGATTCAGGTCTGGGCTCTCGCTGGGCCATTCCAAAACTTTAATCTTCTTCTGGTGAAGCCATTCCTTTGTTGATTTCGATGTATGCTTTGGGTCGTTGTCATACTGAAAGATGAAGTTCCTCTTCATGTTCAGCTTTCTAGCAGAAGCCTGAAGGTTTTGTGCCAATATTGACTGGTACTTGGAACTGTTCATAATTCCCTCTAATCCCCAGTTCCAGCTGAAGAAAAACAGCCCCAAAGCATGATGCTGCCACCACCATGCTTCACTGTGGCTATGGTGTTCTTTTGGTGATGTGCAGTGTTGTTTTTGCGCCAAACATATCTTTTGGAATTATGGCCAAAAAGTTCAACCTTGGTTTCATCAGACCATAACACCTTTTCCCACATGCTTTTGGGAGACTTCGGATGTGTTTTTGCAAAATGTAGCCTGGCTTGGATGTTTTTCTTCGTAAGAAAAGGCTTTTGTCTTGCCACTCTACCCCATAGCCCAGACATATGAAGAATACGGGAGATTGTTGTCACATGTACCACACAGCTGTACTTGCCAGATATTCCTGCAGCTCCTTTAATGTTGCTGTAGGCCTCTTGGTAGCCTCCCAGACCAGTTTTCTTCTCGTCTTTTCATCAATTTTGGAGGGAGCTCCAGTTCTTGGTAATGTCACTGTTGTGCCATATTTTCTCCACTTGATGATGACTGTCTTCAATGTGTTCCATGGTATATCTAATGCCTTGGGAATTCTTTTGTACCCTTCTCCTGACTGATACCTTTTAACAATGAGATCCCTCTGATGCTTTGGAAGCTCTCTGCGGACCATGGCTTTTGCTGTGGGATGCGACTAAGAACATTTCAGGAAAGACCAACTAGAGCAGCTGAACTTTATTTGGGGTTAATCAGAGGCACTTTAAATGATGGCAGATGTATGCTGACTCCTATTTAACACGATTTGGAATGTGATTGCTTAATTCTGAACCCAGCTACATCCTTAGTTATAAAAGGGTGTGCAGACTTATGCAACCACATTATTTTTATTTTTTATTTTTCTTCCCTCCACCTAAAAGATTTCAGTTTGTTTTTTAATTGAGTTGTACAGTTTATAGGTCACATAAAAGGTGGAAAAAGTTCTGAAATGATTTATCTTTGTCTAATTTTTTTACAGCACAGAAACCTGACATTTTAACAGGGGTGTGTAGACTTTTTATATCCACTGTATATATGTGTGTTACTCGAGTATAAGCCGACCCGAGTATACTGTAAGCCGAGGGTGGGAAATGTGCTGCCCCCTGTGTCCCTCCCTCATCAACCTCTCTCCTTAGCCCCCCTCCTCAACCGCAACCCCCCTCCTCAACCTCAACCCCCCCTCCACAACCTCAACCCCCCTCCTCAACCTCAACTCCCCCATCCTCATCCTAAACTCTCCCCATCCTCATCCTAAACCACCCATCCTCATCCTAAAACCCCCTCCTCACTTTACCCCTCCTCATCCTAAACACCCCTCCTCACTTTACCCCTCTAAATACCTCCCACTCTCCCTTTCCCTCACTCACCTCCATCTGCAGCTGCTGCTCCTCCGCTCCTCCACGCGTCTTGCCGTCACGTCATTAGCATATGCAGGGTCCGGACGCAGGAAGGAGTGTGGAGGAGCAGCTGCAGATGGAGGTAAGTGAGGGGAAACGGAGAGGGGGAGGTATTTAGAGGGGTTTAGAATGAGGAGGGGGGTTTAGAATGAGCAGGGGAGTTTAGGATGAGAATGCAAATATAAATTCAAGATGGCACTGTAAAGCTCCGTAAATGCTAGGCATCATAATGGGGAACATGAGGATTAATAGCAACACCCTCTCAAGCTTGCACATCGCCCAAATCCGATATATCATTTACGGTTTACTTTCCGTCCCATAGTCCTGTGGGCTCGTCCTTGTTAAAACCCGTCTGGGTTCAGAGGTGGAGGGCCGCAAACAAAGCATTGTAGAAGCCAATATATATTCAATACAGCACTGCAAAGCACTGTAAATGATGGGGAACATAATGGGGGGCAGGAGGATTGATAGCAAAACATTCTCAAGCTTGCACATCTCCAAATAGTACTTTGAAGTCCGTGGGACTTGGACGGATTTTAAAATCAATGATCAAGCCCGTAGCTCGTTATTCAAACCCGTGCGGGCTTGCATGATAGATAAAACAGGAAGATTGAACATGAAGTTAAATATCTTTATTTGTGGATTTGAGAGTAGGGGAATGTTGAGCTATTAATTCTAAAACCAAACATCACTTTCACTTCTAATAAAAGTACATGATGGCTTTTCTATGCTACGACTTGTAAGTAAGCCCTTTGCGACCGGTAGGTCTATTTTACCCATTTACGGACTTGACAGAGGCTAATCCCGCAGCCTTTGTGGGTCTGAGGTGCTCCAAGCCCTTGGGACTTTGTCCACGGACATTTGACATGAATTTAACTAAAAATTATTTTCAGACTAGCGAATTGCCCGTCAAAAAATGACGGCAATGAAATTGTAAGGTAGCTAATGGTGTTTTGTGTGTACTACTGAAATATCTAATACATTAATAAATGAATATACTTTACCTATTTTGAAGCATTGTGTTGAAGAGCTGGCAATCTGTTTTGATGTTGCTGCAGCATTAGTGGTGTGGAGCTGCTGTGTAAGCGTGATGAATGTGTGCAGTGTAATAGTGTGCGTGCGCGAGAACAAACCGTTAGCGTAGTTGTGTACTTGCGGGTAATGTGTAATGGCGGGTAATGTGTGGTATGCGTCTTAGCGGAATATCCATAGGTCGTTTGTGGTGTTTTGCGGGTTTCTTGTGGTGTTTTGCGTGTTTAGAGTGCTGTAGCCTCGTTTTAGTTTTGTTCTGCGGCCATTTTTTCTCTTGCTTAGCGAATTTTGTAGTGTTCAAACTGTCTCGTATGTTTGCGTTGCGACATAAAGTTTGCGAGGGTCGCAGTTGCTGGCAAGGAGCGCCTTCGGCGCTCCATGCCAGCAACTGAGGCCCTCGCTACGCGAGGTCCGTGGCTCGCTTCGCGAGGGTCGCGGGCGAGGACCTCAGTTGCTGGTTCGGCGCTCCATCCCAGCAACTGAGGCCCTCACCCGCAGCCCTCACTACGTGAGTGCCGCGGGCTCGCTGCAAGGGCCGCGGGCTCGCTATGCGAGCCCGCAATTGTGAGCAACGGCTCTGGCAGGCTCGCCTGCTCACAACTATATATGTGATAGTTTTATTATACAAAGAGTGTGTATTTGTATCAATGCAGTGTTTTGATAGAAAATCATATATCTGTAAAAAAAAAAAAGAGGGGAGAGGAGAGGGGAGAGGAGAGGGGAGAATGAGAGGGGAGGGGGATGAGAATGAGAGGGGAGAAAAGGAGAGGGGAGGGGGAGAGAAGGAGAGGGGAGGGGGAGAGAAGGAGAGGGGAGAGAAGGAGAGGGGAGAGAAGGAGAGGGGAGGGGGAGAGGAGGGGGAGAGGAGGGTTAGAGGAGGGGGAGAGGAGGGGGATAGGAGAGAGGAGGGAGAGGAGAGAGGAGGGAGAGGAGGGAGAGGAGAGAGGAGGGAGAGGAGAGAGGAGGGAGAGGAGAGAGGAGGGAGAGGAGAGAGGAGGGAGAGGAGAGAGGAGAGAGGAGGGAGAGGAGAGAGGAGGGAGAGGAGAGAGGGGGGAGAGGAGAGAGGAGGGAGAGGAGAGAGGAGGGAGAGGAGAGAGGAGGGAGAGGAGAGAGGAGGGAGAGGAGAGAGGAGGGAGAGGAGAGAGGAGGGAGAGGAGAGAGGAGGGAGAGGAGAGAGGAGGGAGAGGAGAGAGGAGGGAGAGGAGAGAGGAGGGAGAGGAGAGAGGAGGGAGAGGAGAGAGGAGGGAGAGGAGAGAGGAGGGAGAGGAGAGAAGGTGGAGGGGGAGGGAAGAGGAAGGAGAGTGGAGGTAGCGGGGGAGGGGGAGAGAGAGCGAGAAGGGGAGGAAGAGCGAGAAGGAGAGGGGAGGGAGAGCGAGAAGGAGAGGGGAGAAGGGGGGAAAGAAGGGGAGGAGAAGGGGCAGAGAAGTGGAGCAGAGGGGGCAGAGAAGGGGGGAGAGAGGAGAGAAGGAGAATGAGAGGGGAGGGGGATGAGAATGAGAGGGGGAGAGGAGAGGGGAGGGGGAGAGGAGAGGGGAGGGGGAGAGGAGAGGGGAGGGGGAGAGGAGAGGGGAGGGGGAGAGGAGAGGGGAGGGGAGGGGGAGGGGAGGGGAGGGGGAGAGAAGGAGAGGGGAGGGGAGAGGAGGGGGAGAGGAGGGAGAGGAGAAAAGGTGGAGGGGGAGGAAAGGGGAAGGAGAGTGGAGGTAGCGGGGGAGGGGGAGAGAGAGCGAGAAGGGGATGGGGGGAGCGAGAAGGAGAGGGGAGGGAGAGCGAGAAGGAGAGGGGAGGGAGAGCGAGAAGGAGAGGGGAGGGAGAGCGAGAAGGAGAAGGGAGGGAGAGCGAGAAGGAGAAGGGAGGGAGAGCGAGAAGGAGAAGGGAGGGAGAGCGAGAAGGAGAGGGGAGGAGGGAGAGCGAGAAGGAGAGGGGAGGAGGGAGAGCGAGAAGGAGAGGGGAGAAGGGGGGAGAGAAGTGGAGGAGAGGGGGCAGAGAAGGGGAGGAGAGGGGGGAGGAGAGGGGGAGGGAAGGGGAGGGGGGAGTGAGAGGGGGAGGGAAGGGGAGGGGGGAGTGAGAGGGGAAGAGAGAAGGGGAGGGAGGGGGGAAGAGAGAAGGGGAGGGAGGGGGAGAGAAGGGGGAGAGAAGGGGAGGAGAGGGGGAGAGAAGGGGGGGAGAGAAGGGGAGGAGAGAAGGGGAGGGAGGGGGGAAGAGAGAAGGGGAGGGAGGGGGAGAGAAGGGGGAGAGAAGGGGAAGAGAGAAGGGGAGGGAGGGGGGAAGAGAGAAGGGGAGGGAGGGGGGAAGAGAGAAGGGGAGGGAGGGGGAGAGAAGGGGGAGAGAAGGGGAGGAGAGGGGGAGAGAAGGGGGGGGAGAGAAGGGGAGGAGAGAAGGGGAGGAGAGAAGGGGGGGAGAGAAGGGGAGGAGAGAAGGGGAGGAGAGGGGGGAGGAGAGGGTGGGATAGAATGGGAGGAGAGGGTGGGAGAGAAGAAGAGGGAGGGGGAGTGAGGGGAGTGAGAGAAGGAGAGGAGAAGAAAAGGGGGGAGAGAAAGGGGGGAGAGAAGGGGAGGAGAGGGTGGGAGAGAAGGGGAGGGAGGGGGAGTGAGGGGAGTGAGAGAGAAGGAGAGGAGAAGAAAAGGGGGGAGAGAAGGGGAGGAGAGAAGGGGAGGAGAGGGGGAGTGAGAGAAGGGGAGGAGAGGGGGGAGGAGAGGGTGGGAGAGAAGGGGAGGGGGGAGTGGGAGGTAGAGGGGAAGAGAGAAGGGGAGGAAGGGGGAATGAGAAGGGGAGGGAGGGGGAATGAGAAGGGGAGGGAGGGGGAATGAGAAGGGGAGGGAGGGGGAATGAAAAGGGGAGGGAGGGGAAATGAGAAGGGGGGGAGGAGGAATGAGGAGGGGAAATGAGAAGGGGGGAGGAGGAATGAGAAGGGGGAGGAGGAATGAGAAGGGGAGGGAGGGGGGATAGGGGGAACAAAGGGGGAGAGAAGGGGAGGAGAGGGGGCAGTGAAGGGGAGGGAGGGGGAATGAGAATGGTAGGGAGGGAGGGGGAATGAGAAGGGGGTGAGGGAGGGGGGAGGGGAATGAGAAGGGGGTGAGGGAGGGGGGAGGGGAATGAGAAGGTAGGGAGGGGGAGGGGGAATGAGAAGGTAGGGAGGGGGAGGGGGAATGAGAAGGGGAGGTAGGGAGGGGGAGGGGGAATGAGAAGGGGAGGGAGGGAGGTGGAGGGGGAATGAGAAGGGGAGGGAGGGAGGTGGAGGGGGAATGAGAAGGTGGGGAGGGGGAATGAGAAGGTAGGGAGGGGGAGGGGGAATGAGAAGGGGAGGGAGGGAGGTGGAGGGGGAATGAGAAGGGGAGGGAGGGAGGTGGAGGGGGAATGAGAAGGGGAGGGAGGGGGAACAATGGGGAGAGAAGGGGAGGAGAGAAGAGAAGAAGAGGGAGGGGGAGTGAGGGGAGGGAGAGAGAAGGAGAGGAGAAGAAAAGGGGGAGAGAGGGGGAGAAGGAGTGTGGAGGTTGGTAGAAGGAGTGTGGGGGGAGATAGATGGGATAGAGGAGGGGGAGAAGATCGGGGCGATATGAGTTGGGTTAGGAGGATTTAAGGTAAAATATCCCGACAGCTCTATGTCCCCTGACCTCCTCCTTCATCCTGAGGGCGTCCTGTCTGCTGCCTGTCTTCCACAGTGCAAACAGGACCCCTGGGGGAGGAGCCAGGCTCAGAGGGAGGCACACTCACACACCAGGGATAGATGGAGGGACAGACACATAGACAGGGAACGGAAGCACCCCATGCCAGCAACTGCAGGCGGCGTCAGTTTGCTGGCATGAAGACATCACATCACATCACATATATAGTTGTGAGCGTACGGGCCGTTGCGAGCCCGCAAGCGTGAGCAACGGCCCGTACGCTCACAACTATATATGTGATTTGAGTGTAGGGAATGTTGTGCTATGAATGCTAACACCTCCAATCACTTTATCGTCTCATCAAAGTGCAGGATGGCTTTATTATGTGCTTAATTGGGTGCTAGCGGGACCTTTTTGGTGCAAGTAAGCTGCGGCTTGGTTTTAGATAATTACGGCCATGACGAGAGGGTTTACATAGCAATTGAATAGCAACCATGGCTTTCTTGAGGCCGAAACTCTTGCTGTGTAAGATCAAAGGCTTTCCTGCTGCGCGTGCGGCCGCAAGGGATAACAGGGCGCCTGCCGGAGCCCTCCGCCGCAAAGGAATAGAATAGGCAAATAGCCTGCGGCCGGTCCTTGCGGCCACGCATCTCCTACGGCCGTTAATAGAATGAGGCCCATAGTATCTACTTGTATCATTATTGGCTCAGTCAGAAAATACCTGACCTAGGCTCAGAGTGATAGAGAGGTATGGAGAGGGGAGGGGGTGGAATTGAGGTTGTAGAGGGGGTAGACCAAGAGGCATACAATCTATCTCTCTAACTTTCTATCTCCCTCTCTCTCTATTCCTTTCTCTCTCTCTCTATCCCTCTCTCTCTCTCTCTATCCCCCTTGTTAACTCTCTATCCACCTCTCTCACTATCCCCCCTCTCTATCTCTATCCCTGTCTTTGTGGGTGGAGACTGTGTCACCAAGCTGGGTCTACACATATTGTGGTAACATGTTGCGAAGGGGAGAGCTTAAAACTGTTGGATGGAGTCAATGTAAGGGGAGGACCCAGGTCTCTGTTTTCCGCCCCACCAAGTTGGAAAGTCACTAGCTGCCACTGAATATCAGCCTTCAGGTGAGGTTGGTCTCCGTCCTGATAAAGTCTAAAAGTGCAGGGTAGGGGTTAGCTGAGAGACAGCTAAAATGAGCTTTTAGAACAATCAGATTTGATAGGAAAATAAACAATTGTTGTTTGACTGCCCCAGCAGTAAAATATTACCTCCAAAGCAAATCTGCTTAATGCAAATTTCCAGCAAATAGCGATCAATGAGACTGAAAACTCTAGATAAAGCCACATCCCCAGTTGAGCTTATAGCAAAGGGATTTGAATATAAGAACAAGAAAGTGGGACATATAGATTAATTAAAGAGCAATTCTGGGCATATAACATTTAGAAAGATCTCAAGGGATGGCAAAAGGCAAGACATGTGTTTAATGCAGCAGCATAGTATACATTTTGAAAGGAAGTTTTTAAAAATAAATATTTTTTAAATCATTAAATATGACTGTTATTAATCATCAATTCCAAATTAAAACATCTTGCCCATGTTAGGGCATAACAGAGGTTCTTTTAACATATGAGTGTTGGGCTCTTTTCACAGGAGTGATCTATTATTAGAGCAATTGTAAACTGCCCGTCATAGACCTAGATGCTTTTATCTAATAATATGTATTATTATTATTATTATTATTATTATTATTATTATTACTATTGCAGTACAGTCTTAACTAATTTTTTCATATGTTTATAAGTATATATGCATGTGTTTATATTATTTATTTCACATTTTGTACTTTAGAAGGTCTGAATTTTTTGCTAATTTTCCATTCCATTCAGTACATTTTTAGTTATATTTTGTGTAATTAGGGCTTAAATTATCAAATTTTTCCCATAGCAAATTTTCCTCACTGGTAGGAAAATAATTTGCTGAAAAGATTTGTATGAACTTGTCATGGTTTCCTTGCTTTTGTTGGAATTTTTTGGATTGATTTAGCTGTTTTCTGATAAATTAAAGTTTTTTACAGTGTGATGAGAATTCTCAGTAGAAAATTTGTTATGGGACAAACTAATTAATTTGATTGGTGAATTGTGATCATGTAATAATTTTCTGTAGTTTATTGTCCAGTTTTAGCGAACGGTCACTGGGATCAGCAAGTGATTTTTGTTATTTATTTTCTGAATTTACAATCCATGTCTGGTTCTTTGCCAGTTCTAATATTGTTTCAATGTCAAAAATATAATGCAAATATTCCATCTGTTTGTTGTATTCATGATTGTATATCAGAATATATGTACTGATACAAAACATTTCATGCAGCAATTAACTCCATGCTGAATCTGTGCTTAAACCATTTTTAACCAAGAGCACTGTCAAGACCCAGAGATTAGGGGCTACATGTCAGCCCACACCACCTACTTTTAGCTTACAGGAATTCCTCTAGGTTGTAAATTTGGGATTATCTCTCAGTGCCCATCCTGCATAGTCAGCCCAGGAACAACCAGTCCTCATGATACAGGACCACAGGAAAGCAATACTAACCCAGTGGTTAGGAACAGGGTTGCAGACAGAGTCCATAATAATAATTCCAATGGTTACAATTATTATATTCCCTCAGAATGAAACACACACATCAAATTATGTATGTTTAACTAACCACAACATTTATTGATGATACAGTATTTCTCCACACTCATCCCCAGCATATACCCATCACCACGCCTCCCTTTAGAACTTTCTTCCCACTCTGTGTACTTGCCAGAGGTACTTTTGATCTCTGTTTCTCCAGGAAAAGAAACAATTCACACATTAGTGTTAGGAGTTGCCATTCCTGTCAGGAAGATTGCACCACAGGGAGGGTAATATTGTAAACACCTCCTTGCAGACAAGGAGACCGAGCTTGAAATTTGCAGGAGTTACAAAGCGATTAAATTAGAAAAGGCCACAACGACATGACCAGAATCCAAATCTGTAGACCAAGCGTCGGCACATAGCATTTCCGGGCGTGAACATGATAAATTATTCCAGCCCGTAGTTACAGGTGTAGATTATTATTATCCTTTAGATGGAGGTGTAGATGGAGCAAATAGTAAAATATACAGTCATTATTACTTCATTAAACATGGAGGTTTAAGTTAAGTGCGAGTTGTGATCGGGCCCAAAAATAATGCAATTTGAAAAAATCAATAAATATAATATTTTAGTCCATGCAAGTTCTATTATATCTATTAACACATTGATTTCCAGCATCAATATAACATAAAAATTAAACATGAAAAAAAAAATATGGCAGATTTGCGAGCTTAGAGAATGTTGTGCTATTAATTGTAATACTTTTCATCGCCTTGCATGTAAAATACAGTAGTGTGTTTATATTTGCTTTTACAGTGCTACGGACAGGAGTTTAACCCCCTTACTGGTCCTCTCTAGCACCTGTCGATTTTCTTCTATAATTGCCATTTACGGGTGTGAAAACAATTGCGGGCTTGAGAACTTGTAGCAATTGAATAGCGATTTGTGATTGGAACATTTACAGGATTGAAAGATCAAAAGCTTAGCTGGGTCGAAGTTCAGATTTTGGAAACTGCAGGGATTTCCCGCCTGTAACCTGCAGATCTTTGAGGTAGCTAAAAGAGGCCAATTTACTGTAATAGCCGTAACTTTTGCCGGCTCCTTTACGGGCTTCTGGAACTACAAATCGGCAAATTTAATAGGGCCCAAGGTGTCTCTGTGCCCCCATCATCTCTAGATCCTGTTGTCCCCTCTGTCCACTCAAACATCTGCCTGAGATGGGGACCAATTAGCAAGCCATTGTTAGTTAATTCTTAAGACACTGTTAAAATATTGCCTTACTTATAAATGCTACTAGCTCTTTTAGGAAATACATCCCTTCAACCAATAATATTAAGCAAGTCACTAGTACAAAGCACATTCTAAACACACATACACTTCATTTCTTTAAACATTACCCATACAAACATCATGTCATCATGGGGTAACAAATACCAAAGTCCATGATTGAGGTACCAAGTTCCCTCAGAGCCCACTATAGTCCATTGTCCAACAAAAGTTCAGTGGTTTGCCCTTCTGGCATGACCAGCACTAGCAACAGTACAAATAAATGAGCCTCATTCAATTGGCCGAATTTGAGATACGGAAGCCCATAAGTGAGATCGCAGTCAAATTTGCTATTCAATTGGCGTCTTTTTGCATGCTCAGATCAGGTTACGATCTGGAAAAAATGTTGTCCATCCAACTCGTAACTTACACCATCCAGAAGCCTTTGATGTGTCACTTTCGCATGGCTAAAATCGCAAATAGCTATACAATTGCTTCAAATCCCCAATCCCGCAAATGTATCCACACTCGTAAACAGCAAATAGAGGAGAAAATTGACACAGTTCCTGCCCACAACTGCTCCAAACCAATGCATAGTTTACGAAGCTGGCTTCAGGATCGCAACTCGCGACCTGGAGCAATTGAATAGCCTCGCAAAAGGAGTCCAACGGGAGCCCACAACTGGATCTCAGACATGCGGCCGTCTGCGAGCGAGTTGCGGGCTTTCAATTGAATGAAGCCCAATGTATATAAATTAAGAGTAATTAGTATTTACTGTGTATTTATTTCATAATGTGACAAGCTAAAAACAACAGTGTTTTGATGCCTCCTTTTGTCAGGTGCAATACAGAGTATTTGGAAAAATAGCACTTAAACATGCTAACTTGAATGCTTTCATACTATGTATTAACATCATCATACTTCTAGTTTTATTCTTTTAGCTAGATTAGGCTGTCTGACTGTCTCTGCTGATGCTTATAAGTCTTCTATATGCTATTTGTATTTAAACATCTTGTGTTTAAATTATTTTGAATATTTTAATATGCTACAGAGCATATGTTAAGATGTTCTATACCTTCAGAAATAGGAGATCCCTTAATGTGTATTCTATTATTAATTATTAATTATTATTTTTAATAATCATCATTTAACATTAAATGGCCACAGTAAAGGTCCCAGTATTTCAAAATGAAAACTGCACATACAAACATAAGTAATTACATTAATGTTAAATTAATTACAACCTGGTGCAAAGTGTTAACAAGCTTGAAAGTTAGGTATTTTAAGCATAAATTACTTCCTCTCTGCTTCTAACTAACTTTCGATGAATAATCACATCTAACAGTGGGGGAGAGGGGGTTAGCGGGAGGAGCATGCCCAGTTTTTGCCCAGTCTTTGAGAATACTGACAGAAACTATAACACTTGAACCCATCTGTGAATGTTCTGATCAAACCAATTCTTCATGCTCTTGCTGCTTGTTATTTCTCCACCAATGGAGTTAATTATTATTATTATTATTATTATTATTATTATCGTTTATTTATAACGCGCCAACATATTCCGTAGCGCTGTACATAAGATACGTTCAAGACAAAGATACATACAAATTAACACATAGTAAAACAAGGAGGGCCCTGTCTTTGAGTTTGGAATCCAGTGTCCATGGTGCTTTCCCTAAAGCACATTGTGGGATTGAAACTCGCAGACTTACAACCTAAAGGTATTGTGTGAGGAAAGGAGGGAGAGATCACCTACAGTAGATGAAGTAGTATTGTTAACTACCGTTATGTTTAGATTTCTTCTAAATTTCTAAAACGCTGTCATTTGTTATGCAGATATTATGGCTTCAGGTCTATTTATCTTGACTTTTAGGTTTTACAAGTTTTTAACCACCTTTTAAAAAAAAAAAAAAAAATTGTTACTTTGTATGTCCGTCTTACACCTCAAAATATTAATTCTAGCTTATTTTGAATATAATTTGATCTGTTTGGAATATAGTGATACACAATGCATAGGAATCAGAACTTGCTTATAACAAGCCATTATACATCTACAGTAAATAATTGTGTGCTTAAATGTACAGTTAATGTGCTCAGCATAAGCATAAATACAAAGCATGACACTATTTTTTTTATTTCAGAAAGACAGTTTTATGGACATATTGGTTAGAGCTTTAGCAGTGCAAGGTTATTTGGCTAAAATCTGCTAATCAAAAAAAGATGCTCCTTCAGCATACTATTTATTTATAAGAGACTAGTTTGGAGAAAGTCAGTCTTCCATAATAGTGGTCAGTCCCTAGTGATTTTGCCTTAAGAGGAAGAGAATAAGACCAAGCCTTGTCCTTACTCACTCTGTGCTTTCTAAAGATAAGAGGAGTTGAAGCTTGGATGTATCTGTCAGTATCTCCTTGATTGCTTGGGAAGTGACAGATGTATTTGCTACAAAGCTAATTGGCCACTGAAATTCCACAATAACAAGAGATATTTAAAAAAAAAAAAAAACATAATATCAGTTTATCTAGCCACTAAAGTGGGGAATTCTGTAAAATGCAAATTTAAATGGCGCTAGTCTTTTTCAGTTTCTTTATTTAAAGAGATTGTAAGTTTTATGGAAAGGGAATGTGAGGGCATTGGATGCGTGAGGAATATACAGGGAAATGGGCGAGGGTGGAAGGAACACAACACAATAGTATAGTAGTGTATTATATGCACATATTGCACTCTCATATATATAATACAGTTGGATGGTAAGCAAATGCAGTTACAGTATGTGCAACTACTCTTCTATAATTACTGAATTGTAAAGTGCTTTTTCATCTCAGTCAGTTAGTATATATACAGTAGTTATTTGTGTAATGAAACACTTTAAATAGGCAAGAAAGCAGAAGAAGGTCTTTATGCAGACTGACGTGCACTTATTGACTATCTCTGTAGATGGATTAAGAATGGTCTGTGAATAGAGATGTCGCGGACAGTTCACCCGCGGACTATTTGCAGCGATTTTGGCTCTTTCGCGTTCGCAGCGGACGGCGGACACATGCGCTTTTCGGTTCGTCCCCTATTCTTTATCATTGAGGAAACTTTGACCCTGCACTTCACAGTCAGCAGACACATTCCAGCCAATCAGCAGCATACACTCCCTTCCAGAGCCTTCCATCTGAAGGACAGCATACATTTTAGATTCATTCTGAAGCTGCATTCGTTGTGAGAGGACAGATAGTGTAGCTGCTGGAGATTTAATAAGGAAATAGATAGCCAGGCTGTGTATTTAGTTTCCACTACAGACCTGAAGGACTCATCTGATATCTGCTGCAAGGACAGCAACCCAAAAAGCCCTTTTTAGGGCTAGAACATCATTTATTTTATTTTATATTTTTTTTCTGTGTAATCTAATTGCATATGACTGCCTGCCAGAGTGTGTGCGTGACAGGCTAACACCTAACAGCTTATATTGTGCTTATTTTCACTACTCATACCTGGTGGTGTACCATACATTGAAAACAACCATTTTTTTCCTGTAATCTAATTTCAGTTGTCTGCCTGTGTCAGGCTCACAGCTTATATTGTGTACAGTGACATAAAACAACACTTTTTTGACTGTAATCAATTGAATATCAGTTGCCTGCCTACAGGCGTGTGTGTGAGGCCTACAGCGCCTACTCTGCCAACTTTTGCCAGTGCACAGCGACACTCATATCTGGTGGCACCTTAGATTGCACGTGCAGTGCCCCAAATTTGAAGTGGGAGGACCGACCAAGCATCTTTTTCCATCTCCCGCTTCCAAAAATCCATGCCATATACACGTCACCTGATAGGTGACGTAACAGGTATCAAACTGATAGGAATAAATAGTACAACTTAATACACCACTCCTATCTGGTGGCACATTACATTGCATGAGCAGTGCCCCAAATTCGAAGTAGGAGGTCCGACCAAGCATCTTTTTCTATCTCCCTGTTCCAAAAATCAATGCCATATACACGTCCCCTAATAGTGGACGTAACAGGGATTAAACCGATAGGAATAGCACTACTTAACAGTACACACCTTATAATAATGCAGACAGAGGCAACGCAGAGAGAGGAGTCTGAAGAAGAGGAGTCAGAGGAGGAAGGTGGCTTTCAGGAGGTGGAAGACCAAACACAGCAGGCGTCCCAGGGGGCTTGTTGTCACCTTTCTGGGACCCTTGATGGCTGGGTGGAGGAAGAGACCTTCAATGACATCAGTGAGGACAAGGAACGGGACATGGCTAGCTTGGTATCCAACCTTGTGCAAATGGGGAGTTTGCGGTTGTGCAAAGGGACTGTTTGCGGTTGTTTGCGGTGCATTAAACGGGGAGATTGGTCTGTTACTGTGAAGCGGGTGTAACCCTTACACTACCTGATCGATACAACATCATACCTGATGTTTTAAAGCATGTTATTCCAAACAATTTAGGAATGTTAGGTGATTTATGCCCTTTATGGCTTAAAACCAGACTCTGCATCAACTATGTAATTTTCCGTGGGAGTTTTGCCATGGATCCCCCTCCGGCATGCCACAGTCCAAGTCCCCTTAAAACAACTTTCCCATCACTATTGTGGCCAGAAAGAGTCCCTGTGGGTTTTGAAATTTGCCTGCCCATTGAAGTCTATGGCAGTTCGCCCACTTCGCCCGTTCGCGAACATTTTGATGAAATTTGCGTCCGCGGTTCGCGAACCGAACATTTTATGTTCGCGACATCACTATCTGTGAAAACTAAGCAGTTGTATGCATTAAACATAATGAAAATAAACAGGTATGTGGTAAAATGTATCAAAACTAGAACTAGACATCATGACACTCATTAAATTCCGGGCTTGCAACTCGATCGCAGACAGCCAAATGCCTGTGATTGATTTGCAGGCTACATTTGGTCTCAGACTGCGATGCTATTCAGTTGGCCGGGCCCGCACATTAGGTGCAGGTCCCGAAAATCGGAACACATGCCATTTGAAAAATAGAGGTTGGATTTCAAAGTCCTACGGTCTTGGAGGTTGAATCCCATAGGACTTCACATTGATTGCCGTGATCGATATAACACGATAATTGAATATGAAATAAAGTATTGGAGAATGTTGTGCTATTAATTCTAAGACCTAACATCACTTTCACTGTTAATACAAGTACATTATTGCCTTTTTATTTGTTTTTAAAGTGCTTTGATTTGTCATTAAGCCCTTTGTGAGACCTCCTTGGTACCATTAACTTGTGGTTTGAGTTTTGCAGGCTTGATGGAGTGGTTAGGAAGGGTGAATCGGACCAATTGAATAGCAATTTGTGATTTTAACGTTCAGGACTCTTGTGGCCGTTAAGGATCAAAGGCTTGGTGGGCAATAATTTGCGATTTAACAAATTGCAATGGATTTCTATAAATCTCAGCCCGGAGTCCGTAACTCGATCGGAGCCCGCAAACGACAATTGAATAGCAAAATAACTTGCAACCTTCATTTGCAAGCCCGGATCTCAAAATCGGAGCAATTGAATGAGGGTCCATGATTGTAGAAATCTATGAGCCCAATTCAATTGCCCAGTACATACATTTATACACAGTTACAGCCTTATTAAATTGTGATTCGGCAAATTGAAAAGCACATAGCATATTGTTTTTACAGAAGTTTTTAGTTAATGAACTTCTATCCAAAATCAAGGTCTTCACTAACTATCTCAATTTAATAAGGCTGTTGATCTCTTAATATTGCTACATATTCAGCAAATATTACTTATTGGCACTAATGAAATCTTAAATCAATAGAATGCATAAAAAACCTATATGAAAAACACCCAAAGCCAAATGTATGAGTTCAAGGCATTTGCAAGTAGCTAATTGAATAACGCTATATGTTAGAAAAAGGGACCATTATATTTGTGGAGGGATTGTGTTGTCCCATTATCGGAACAAGGTAATCTGACTAAAATCAAGCAAAGTTTGTCACTGTGGGGGTAATCATTATTTATAATTGACAAGTTTGGACCATGTCTGTCTTCCAGAATAGTGGTCAGTAGTAATTTGCCCTGAAGATGAAGAGAATAAGATCAATGCCTGGCATTGCTCACTCCGTGTGTTTTATAAAGATAAGAGGAGCTTTGATGTATCTCCTCAATTGCTTGGGAAGTGGCAGATGCATTTGCTACATGGCTAATTGGCCACTGAAACTTCACTATCACTAGAGTATTTTTCTCATTGTGCATTGTTGTGGCCTTTTGTCAGTTTTTATAGGAATAAATAATTTGCTGAAGGCATTTACAGTGCCTTGCAAAAGTATTCACCCCCCTTGACTTTTTACCTGTTTTGTTACATTACAGCCTTAAGTTAAATGTTTTGTTAATCTGAATTTTATGTGTTGGATCAGAACAAAATAGTCTAAGTTGGTGAAATGAAATGAGAAAAATATATACATAAACTATTTTTTAGAAATAGAAAACAGAAAATTGGCATGTACGTATATATCCCCACCCCCCTTTGTTATGAAGCCCATAAAAAGCTCTGGTGCAACCAATTACCTTCAGAAGTCACATAATTACATAGTTACACAGTTACATAGTATTTAAGGTTGAAAAAAAGACTTTCAGTCCATCAAGTTCAACCTTTTAAGATCTCCTCTGATCTGCAATATGCGGATTAACTATTACTTAATTAGTTGTATAAAAAAAAAAAATTCCCTCCTGATCCCAGACACCAGTGACCGGACTTCTCCCTGGATCAATACTGCCTCTAATTATCCATGATAACCCTGAATTCCCTTTTTAATTAGAAATAAATCCAGTCCCCTTTTAAAGTTATCTATGATAGAGAATTCCACAGATTAGTGAAATGATGTCCACCTGTGTGCAATTTAAGTGTCAGATGATCTGTCATTACATATACACACCTTTTTTGAAAGGCCCCAGAGGCTGCCACACCTAAGCAAGAGGCACCACTAACCAAACACTGCCATGAAGACTAAGGAACTTTCCAAAAAAGTAAGGAACAATGTTGTTAAGAAGTACAAGTCAGGTTAGGTTATAAAAAAATATCCAAACCTTTGATGATCCCCAGGAGCACCATCAAATCTATCATAATCAAATGGAAAGAACATGGCACAACAGCAAACCTGCCAAGAGATGGCTGCCCACCAAAACTCACGGACCGGGCAAGGAGGCCATTAATCAAAGAGGCAGCACAGAGACCTAAGGTAACCCTGGAGGAGCGGCAGAGTTCCACAGCAGAGACCGGAGTATCTGTACATAGGACGACAATAAGCCATACGCTCCATAGAGTTGGGCTTTATGGCAGAGTGGCCAGAAGAAAGCCATTACTTTCAGCAAAAAAACAAAATGGCATGTTTTGAGTTTGCAAAAAGGCATGTGGGAAACTCCCAAAATATATGGAGGGAGGTGCTCTGGTCTGATGAGACTAAAATTGAACTTTTCACCCATCAAAGAAAATGCTATATCTGGCGCAAACCCAACACTTAACATCAACCAAAGAACACCAGCCGGGACTGGGAAACTGGTCAGAGTTGAGGGAAAGATGGATGGTGCTAAATACAGGCATCACTAGAGTCGGCGGCAGCACTCTTCCAGCACATACTGAAATGCCCACATAAAACAGGACACATCCGCTATACCTAGTTTCAAGATGTACATGGGTTCTAAGCAGTAGGAGTGTTAAGCCAAACAGCTATGAATGGGCCAGTTTAACATGGAGTGGAGTGTGACAGGGGAACTCATGACAATAAACAAACAATTGCAATGGAGTTGTCATGTATGCTTTATATGCACTCTGAACCAACAGCAAACATGACAGTAACATCAATAGATTTGCAAAACGGTATCATAATCAGTTGTGGGAGGAGGTATTGGACATATATTTCATTGCTAACAATTCTGACAAGTATATTTCTTTACACTGGATATACATGATTTTTGCTGCCTCATATATCTGTAGTCACAACCAGATATCTTACAGTGCAATTCAACGTCAGTTATCTATCTGTGTGGGGTACATGTGCGTACATATGAGGGTGTTAAGGTGTACATGGTACTCACATTGCAGGCTTTCTGACCCACCCGTGTCCACCAGGCCAAGGATGCCCACGACTGCCACTGGCTGGATCATATCTCGCACTGTGGCCTCCCAACCATGGGTATGTAAATGTTTCTGGAGGCCCACCACCGGTTCCACGTGCCGCATTGGCCTTGATCGCCATTTTCTTTTTGACATCAATGCGGCAGTCCTGGTACCGGTGCTGGACAGACTGCCAGGTCCGGTTTGCATACCCCAGTGGAGAGACCTCAGCCGCGATTGCCCACCAGGCGTCTGTCCTCTGCCTGGGCCTCACCTCGCTCCCACCGGTTAAGATGGAGTGGTGGGCTTGAACTCCTCTTACGATGGTCTCTATCTCCTCTAGATTGAAGTTTGCTGCCCTTTTTCTGGCAGCAGCAGCAGCATCAGCTTGCTGGCCAGCCTGTGGCTGGGGGCCCTGCTCTCCCTGGCCTCTCCCTTCACTGCCTTCTCTCTCTCCCTCCATCTCTCCTCCTCTCCTCACTCTTTTTCTTGCTCTTGCTCTCTCTCAAAACCCTCCAACTCCAAGACCTGTGTGTCCACTTGCACAGCATACAACACAGTCACAGATTTACGAATTTCCCTCACTTTTAAACTATTTGTGGCCTTGATTGTCGTCTTCCTATTGGTTAATTGATTTCAGGTGGCGCCAGGAAAACCATGATTACGGGCTTGAGACTTCCGTAGCTCGTTATTCAAACCCGTGCGGGCTTGCATGATAGATGAAGTTAAATATCTTTATTTGCGGATTTGAGAGTAGGGGAATGTTGAGCTATTAATTCTAAAACCAAACATCACTTTCACTTCTAATAAAAGTACAGGATGGCTTTTCTATGCTACGACTTGTAAGTAAGCCCTTTACGACCCGTAGGTCTATTTTACCCATTTACGGACTTGACGGAGGCTAATCCCGCAGCCTTTGCGGGTCTGAGGTGCTCCAAGCCCTTGGGACTTTGTCCACGGACATTTGACATGAATTTAACTAAAAATGATTTTCAGATTTGAGTGTATGGGAATGTTGCTATGAATGCAAACACCTCCAATCACTTTATTGTCTCATCAAAGTGCAGGATGGCTTTATTATGTGCTTAATTGTGTGCTTGCGGGACCTTTTTGGTGCAAGTAAGCTGCGGCTCGGTTTTAGCTAATTACGGCCTTGACGAGAGGGTTTACATAGCAATTGAATAGCAACCGTGGCTTTCTTGCGGCCGAAACTCTTGCGGCCGTGTAAGATCAAAGGCTTTCCTAATGCGCGTGCGGCCGCAAGGGATAACAGGGCGCCGGCCGCAAGCCTGCCGGAGCCCTCGACCGGAAGGGAATAGAATAGGCAAATAGCCTGCGGCCGGTCCTTGCGGCCCCGCATCACCTACGGCCGATAATAGAATGAGGCCCTTAGTGCTTAGGGCTAGTATTTACGTCCTTCGTCCGCATTTTCCGTCCTTCTGCCTCGTTTTCGAATTGTTTCATTTTTTTTACCAACTATTTTTTTTTCTCGCTTTGGCGATTTCCGATTGTAAAAAAAAGCCAAAATATGGCTCAAATTAACTTGCAACCTCACTCACAGGCTCCCTGGCACTCCCCCCTGAGCTATGTGTGAGTGTGTAAGTAAATTTGAGGCATATTTGTGTGTTTTTGCAGTTTGGCGGTTCAGCCGTTAAATTCATATTTTTTGCGGGCCGTTGCTAAGTCCCAAGTCGTACAGGCTGTAATTTCGTGGGCATCGCTAAGTCGCGGTGAGCTCATTCTGCGCTCTTTATCTAAGTCCAGCGTGTCTCGGCATGAGTCCATTCACTGGTATTTTGGCCATATATATCACAGACTTTAGTGCAGTCTATAGATTAATTCATAGATTTCAGTGTGAAATAACACAGTCTTCCATTTATTCAGTCTTGACACATTTCCATAAAAGGTCTTAGCTAATTGATTTTTACCAGCAGAAGAATAAGCTTGTATACCCTCAAGGAACGCCAGGCACATTGTTTAGCATTTCCTTCTTTTGCTATTCCAGTGTTTGTATTTGGCTTATTATTTAATGATGTGACAAATCCATTGACATCCTGTACTAAACAGATAATGACTAATACTGAAGTTTTGATTAGCTAACCTTTCCTTGTATCATCTCTATACAGATGCATTTTATATTACTACACTTTTTTCATGTCACTAAGCATTCTGAATATTTACACAATATGCTATTTAAAATGTATTTAATGACCTTATATATAGGAATCTACAAAGCAGGAAACAGACGAACAGACATATATGGGAGTTTGACTCCTTAAGCTCAAATGTACCATATAGAGTATCCAGACAATGAGGTCCAGAGATTTATATTTTAAATTACATATTTATGAATATTTATTTTGAAGATTCTAGATGTAATAATGGTGAACTTCTGCCTAGGCCAAGATGGTCCAAGGCTATGGCAGCACATGTTCAAGGGCAACAGACTGCCTTAAGCTGTACATGCACAAAATATGTCTGTTTCAGTCTGTAAGTGTACTTGACCAGTTCTGACATTATGTATATACTAGCGACTTGCCCATCAAAAATGACGGGGCAATAAAATTGTAAGGCAGGTAATGCGCTCATTGCGAGGCTCTCGGTTGTTGTATTTTTTTTTTATCAGAGGTGCTTTTGCTGTCATTGTAATGTTAGCGCTGATCTGCTTTTTGCGCTTATTGCAAGGCTGTCCCCTGGTGTAGTTTGTGTACTATGAGCAGCGTTGGCACTCGTTGTGAGGCGCGCAGTGAATGACTTTTGAGTTTATCGCAATGGTCTTGTTTTTTTTTTTTTTTTGTGTATATGTATTTTTTTATGCTAATTAAATAAGTAATAAATTAATATACTTTACCTATTTGTAACTAATATAAGCAGGAAGCATTGTGCTGAAGAGCTGACACTCTGTTTTTATGTTCCTGCAGGATACAATGTAGATTTGCAGTGTTGTTGAGGCAAGGTGTAAGTGTCAGCAATGTGTGCATTGTGTAGTGTAAATAGGCTGCATGCGCGAGGGAAAGCCGTTAGTGTAGCTGTGTACTTCCGCATTGTGTAAGTTAGTGTTGTAAAATGGCAGCGAATGTGTATGTGGTACGCGGGTGTGGATGATTTAGCGTCCTTGCTAATAGTGTATGTTGTAGGTCGTACAGGATTTTTTAAAAGCCATATTTGCTTGTGGAATTTAGCGGCTTTAGGGGTCGTGTAGCCTCGTTTTCTTTTTTTTCTGCGTCCATTTTTTCTCTTGCTTAGGGGATTTTCCATTGTGTAAACTCTGTAAATTTGACAGAATTCGAGGTTTAAGCAGTGTTGCCGAGGTCCTGGGTGTCCCCCCTTGGTGTGGGTAAGGTTTTTATTTTATTTTTGTTTGTATTTTTGTGTTTTTTAACGTTTGGCGCTGTGCGCGGGATGTCCATTAAGGTCGTATTTTTGTGAGTCAGTAATGGATTTTTTTCTAAGTCCCGCGAGTCGTAATTGTTTTTGTGTAAGTCCACAAGCGAGCCAGAAAGCGTTAACAACGACCCGCATTGCTGAGAACTATATATGTGATACTTAAATAGACATAAAAACATATGTGTGGTAAGCCAGGGATGGGGGCATAGCAATAGTAAAGGAAGTGAAGTAACTGGGGTGTGGGGGGCTAAGGCATGAATGGGCCAAGGGCAGCAGAAAACCTAAGTATGTACAGTAAATATGTATGTATTCATGTATGTATTCACTAATAAGCTCTGTGGTGAGTAGTGTTATGGATCTTATTATAATAACTGAAAACATTGATATATCCATACTTACATGGATTGTTGTTGTTTAGTTGTTAAGCTGTGTCTGATTCTCTGTGACCTTATGGACCAAGGCAAGCCCAGCACGTTTTGTGTCTGGTCGGGCTTATCCATAAGGTTTTCTTGGCAAAGATACTGGAGTGAGTTGTCATCTCTTCTCCAGTGGACTGCAATTTGTATGACCTCTCTGCTATAACCTGCCTTTCTTGGGTGACCCTACATGGTATAACTCACAGCTTCATTGCAGTACACAAGCCCCTTCACCACGGCAAAGTAACGATCCAGAAAGAGACTTACATGGATGCTTACATTATTCAAATGCACATTTGGAATATATAGTATCTATACCTCATATTTTTGCTTTTACTTTCAAAGGCATGCTGTATTTCAATATGTTTTGAGAAAATACAATTGATATGGAACAAACATGGAAAACAGCCATTTTTAAGCATTTAAAAGACACAATTTAAACATCAAACGTTTTTGCATGAATAGTATTAGATAAAATCTGTTTCAGTCTAGAAGGAAATTCAGAAACTATACTTTAGTCTGTAGATTTCATTGGCTTGCAGAAGTCAAGACCCCAAGTGCACTTAATCTACTAAATAAGTTCTTGTGCTCTAAGAACTTTATTTGAAAAAATAAATAAATAAATAAATAAACCTCTCTATGGCACACTATGAGATAACCTCTGACTGATACAACAAATAAAAAAAATACATGCCCTTTAAGCCTATCAGACAGTTATACACTATAATCATGTATATCCTTAGAATTTACATTTTTATTTTGTAATCTCATGAAGTATGTTTGATATAACCACAATATATAATGTGAAATCATTTGCAGGACACATTTGAAAACTGAGATTTTAAAAATGTTTACTATAAACTATAAACTGGATTCCAGAAACGGTTAGCCATTGTTATGACTGGAAAATTTTATAATGAACAAAGTAGTCAACATAAAATTATGTAATGTAAAAAAAAACAATTAACGTTAAAATTGTCCAGATAAGAACTTCAAAGGGTTTTAGTTTAATCTATCTGAGTTGAAATCAATATCAAATGAAGACAAGATGGATTTTGGCAAGTTGGTATAAGTGTGATATCCTGTCATTACTTTCTTAAGATCATGGGAAGCAAACACAGACTACATTATTTGAACAACAGTGTAATTTAATATCTGTGTCTATAAATAATGGATACCCTTCATTTCATGATTATTTAAACTGCATTCCTTTCAGTTATAATTACTTGAAGACACACTGCCACATTGCATTGGAAGAACTTATAGGACAAGATATCTTCTAAAATAAGCTGAATAGATGTAAAAAAATCTAGGGACAGCGCTGCGAAAAGAAATATTGGGGTTCAGTACAAAACTGACTCTCTTCTTCACAAGCATATTTCCACATCCTACATAATCCTCCTTAGACATTCTCTCATAGTTTTCTTTTGCATAACAACATATTAATTTTTTTACTTTATGTTAATGAGAAATAGTTTTTCAGTGCAGATCAATCATTTAAAATAAACATATTATGAATGTAACACTAGGTAATTGTGTTTGCTGTAATAATACACTCAAAACACGCCCGTTAAGGTCGTATTTTTGCGAGTTCGTAATGTTTTTTTATCTAAGTCTCGCGGCTCAAATTTTTTTAGTATAAGTCCGTTATTTTTTCATTCTAAGTCCCGCGGCTCGTATTTTTTTGTTTATGTCCGTATTTAGATGTTAGATGTTTTTTTGCAAAGTCCCGCTTCTGTGGCTGTTTGAAACCACTTGTGAGGCGCAGTAGAGCCTCCACCTCCACCAATGCGGCCCCTCGCTTTGAGAGGGTCCGCATTCACGGCCTGCAATGAGCCTTTGGCTCATTGCAGCCGACGTGGGAGCCTCCCCTTAAACCGTTCAAGTGTTGCTTTAGCAGTGTGTTTGGGGTCATTGTCCTGCTGGAAGGTGAACCTCCATCCTAGCCTCAAATCACGCACAGAGTGGTACAGGTTTTGCTCAAGAATATCCCTGTATTTAGCACCATCCATCTTTCCCTCAACTCTGACCAGTTTTCCAGTCACAGCTGGGGATAGTGTTCTTTGGGTGATGTGTTGGGTTTGCGCCAGACAAAGCATTTTCTTTGATGGACGAAATGTTCAATTTTAGTCTCATCAGACCAGAGCACCTTCCTCCATACATTTTGGGAGTCTCCGACATGCCTTTCGCAAACTCAAAACGTGGGAAATGGCTTTCTTTTGGCCACTCTGCCATAAAGCTCTATGGAGCGTATGGCTTATTGTTGTCCTATGTACAGATTCTCCAGCCTCTGCTGTGGAACTCTGCAGCTCCTCCAGGGTTACCTTAGGTCTCTGTGCTGCCTCTCTGATTAATGCCCTCCTTGCCCGGTCCGTGAGTTTTGGTGGGCGGCCGTCTCTTGACAGGTTTGCTGTTGTGCCATGCTCTTTCTATTTGGTTATGATAGATTTGATGGTGCTCCTGGGGATCATCAAAGATTTGGATATTTTTTAAAATAACGCTGCTTGTCTTAAGAATATTGTATTTGGTACACAACACAATTGCTTTTTATAATTTATTATTTTTATTTAATTGTATAAAAGTGTGTTACAAAAATGTTTCTGCTTTTTAATCCAGAAGCTCAGCTAGATACACAATTAACTTATTTTTCTATATAGATATATACATATATATATATATATATATATATATATATATATATATATATATATAATCTCACAAAAGTGAGTACACCCTTCACATTTTTGTCCAAATTGAGAAAAAAAGTGACAATATTTTGTGTGGCCACCATTATTTTCCAGCACTGCCTTAACCCTCATGGGCATGGAGTTCACCAGAGCTTCACATGTTGCCACTGGAGTCCTCTTCCACTCCTCCATGATGACATCACGGAGCTGGTGGATGTTAGAGACCTTGCACTCCCCCAATGTGAGGGGTGTACTCACTTTTCTGAGATTTATATATATGTATATATATATATATATATATATATATATATATATATATATATATATATACACATACACAGTATGTGTATATATATATATATATATATATATATATATATATATATGTATATCACGTATATATTTGTGAGCAATACAGGTTGTTGCTAACTCTTGCGGGCAAGCAGCGCCAAAGCCGTTCCTTGCTCTGGTGGAGATAAGCGCCATAGGAGCTCATCTTTACGACCCTGTACGACTTAGGCAGGGAGCGCCAAAGGCGCTCACTGCGCTGCTGGAGATGAGCTTATCCCTACGACCCGCGGAACTACACATCAACAGAAATCTTACACCATTTACAATGCGAGACCCGTAGCACGTTGAAAAAAATAAAAATAAATTACGGCCCATAACACTTTGAAAAAAAGAAAATGCATGACTTAGAAAAAAAAAATACGACCTGCGGCACTTAGAAAAAAAAATGAGGTCAAAAAATTACGAACTTAACGGCCGAACCACGCACATCCAAAAACAACAAAAACACAAAGAAAATAAAAAATATTTACAAAAAAACATCACACACAGCACGGGGTTGGGATCAGCCACGACATCTGGGAGTGAGGTTGCACGATAATTTGCACACAATTTGTTGAGTTTAGGCACTCGAAAACTGACTAAGCGACAAGAAAAATGGCGGCCAAAAACACGAAAACGAGGCTACATGACCCCTAACCACACAAAACTCTGCCAGGCACATAAGACTGCAAAGCGGGACTTAGAAAAAAACAAATACGAGCCGAAGTTAACAAAGTTAACGGCCAAATCGCGCACATACAAAATCAACAAAAACACAAATAAAAAAAAAAATTATAATTAAATAAACATCACACACAGCACGGGGGGACAGCCAGGACGACTGGGAGTGAGGTTGCACGACAATTTAAACATAATTTGCCCTGTTTCAGAAATCGAAAATAGATTAAGCGACAAAAAAATGGCGGCCGAAAAAAAGCGAAACGAGGCTACACAACCCCTAACCACGGAAAACACTGCCAGACACCTAAGTCCTTTACCCAGGAATGTATGAGGTACAAAATACACTATTAGGAAATACGGAAAATGCTCCAGACCCGCGTAACACTATCACAGCCATTTTACAACACTAACTTGCAACTAATAACATTAACATTCTAAAATGGCGATTTAGACAACTAAACAAACGCTATGCCCTCGCGCACACAGCCTATTTATGTTACACTGCACACTTGCCACATTGCTGACACTTACACTTCAGGTCAGCAAAAGTCCAAATGTACATTCTATGCTGTAGCACAATACAAACAGATTACCTTTTTCTAATTAATGTATGCAACAATCAATATCCCGAAGAGCAAAGTATTAATTTATTATTTAATTAATTAATTATTATTAAATACAAATATATATATATAAAAAAAAAGCAGGGGAGAGCCTCGCAATGAGCTCCAAAGGCGGTCATTGAGAGATATGCTCAGCGTGGGGCTCACAATGAGCGCTGACGGTGCTCAGACGACCAAAAGTACACCAGGATAGAGGCTCGCAAAGAGCGCCGAAGGTACTCAGAGGACCAAAACACTTACGGCAAACAGCATTACATGCCTTACAATTTTATTACCGTCATTCTTTGACGGGCAATTCCCTAGTATATATACAGTATAAACATATACAGCCATTTGATTTTACTTTCATACACACACTCAGTGTAAACACTACATATATAAGCTCCTCTGTAAATATTATTTTAAGCTCTCAGGAGAGTCTCATACAGTTTTGCTGTGCTGATGCTGTCTTGAGATGAGCATGGAGTGTCCAATGACATGGTATAGTGCACCGCTGCGCTTCCTATGTAGTTGAGAAAGCCTGGGGTGGGCTGCTGACTTCCCACCCAGGAATTCCTAGAGTGCTAGATTGTAACTGAGCAATGGCCACTATAATCTCTATGCAGCAGTTAACAAAATTGTAATAATAATTGAATATAAGAGCTCTGGGCTCCACTCCAGGGTACCTCCTGTACCCTAGTAGACAGCTCTGTATGGGAATATATTTTTTTGCACAGGCAAAGAATGTTGTCAATGCTTATAATATCTAGACAAATAGATAAAATAGATACAAATTCAAGAGTGAAAAAATGTAATTACTTGATCAATGGGTAATACATGTTCATATTGCAGTTTTAGCTTACTTTACAGCCAAAAGATCTGGGCAGTCTGGACATGCCAAGCAATTCTTCTCTGTACAAAAGCAGCAAGGTAAAGGATACAGTTAGATGTGGACTGAACATATACACTGGATACACAGTGAACTGTGTAAAACTGACTTGAGACTGGAAATTAGGGTACTTAAAAGGGAGAACGATTGCAAACAACAAAATCCTGTTTCAGGACATTTCCAGGAACACATATTATCAAAGGACAGTCCACTATCCCCTGAAAATGGGAACAAATTGGCAGCAAGTTTCTTAGCAACATGTGCTTCCTAGCATTGAAACAGAATTCATCTCAATAAAATGATAGTACTTTCCATTTTTTTTATTTGGTATATGTCACTATATCATGTTTATAGTAAAGCAAAATACAAGAAGTATGTTTTTACAACTAAATGCAACAAAATATAAATCTTGTACCTCTCCTTGCCACAGCTCCTGGAAATGTTCACCCCTTCATTAGGTTTTAATTACTGCAATGCTAACCTTAAATCTTTTTCAGTTTTTATTAAAGTTTTAAATTATTATATACTTATCTTAATTAACACATCTTGAGAAAATTACAGTGCTATCTGCTTTTGCACCCAGTTTATCACAAATCTCTGAGAAGCTAACTTATCCTTGTGGTAACTAAACTCTGATAAAACAACTTTGTTTGAAAGAGATAGGATGAGCTCCAGCTCAGAGTGGAAAACAAGCAATTTTCTTTTTAAAATGTCTTTCAAAACTTCATTAATCACAATAAACCAAAATGTTGTTTATGCTATTTTAAGATTTCAAATTCATGAAATTGGATGGTTACAGTGGCCCTTTAAATATTAAACCTAAACATTACATGCTGTCTGAGATCTGCCTGTCACTACGTGAAGATGTACTGGTAGATCTAGATTTACCATCAAGACACTTCCACAGAATTCTGCCAGACATTTTATGGCTAAGTTACGGTTTGATTACATGGCTCCCATAGAAACTACTGTAGGGCTGCCAACATGAGTTTTTATCAAGCAAGTATGTGGAGCTAATAAATGGTTCCTAGAAGCATGAGGCACTGGTAACTCTCATGAGGCAAAACAGGAAGAAATTGAGAAGTACCAGAATGTTAAAATCTGTTAATCTGTATGTAAAGTGTACATTTTATATGTATATTTAATTAACAAGAATATATTGAATTACTTATCAGCAAGCCAAGCTTTAACTAAGTGTAAGCACATATGTTGCACATTTTAACCTTTCCTACAGACTTCTCGCCCAGCCTTGATGACCTTATAAGACTGGAGATAAATAAGACTACTAGATACTACAAGTTTAGCCATATAAGTAAATATGATCATGTGACCTATACAATTTCCTAGTGCTTAACACTAAATTTTAAGGGAAGGAGATTCTTTAATAGGGAAATTTAAGGAGAGATTTAATGTAATCCAGGATTGAACGTCAATATAAAAAAAAAAAAAAAAAAAATAATAATAATAAAAAGAGTCTATCCTAGGATAATAGCTATAAATCAAAAAGGTATCACTGTCCCACAGTACTCTGGGATTTTCAAAATGGGACCACCTTAATTTTGACAAATAAGATAGTGAGTTGTAATATCTATAGGGCTTTAAAAGCCTCAAAGTTATATAATGATGTTTAAGATGATGCTAATATGCACGCCTCATATGCAAAAAGTATTTGATAATCATAGGGATGCCGCAACATATTTTTCATGTGAAATGTTAGGAATAGACACTGTATATTTAAAAAAAAAAAATTAGTGCACTAGTTAAAGAACAGATTAAAAACACTGAGAAAAAGACAGGGAATGAAGCATGATGCCATTTATATAAACGCAGTACATTAAATAAGAGGAAAGAGAATATCACCATAAATCTCTATATACTCATATATATCACTTATAGCATCATCAAACCACAACATAAAGTATAGGCTTTTACTGCTCAAGTGTAATGAAGAAAAAAGAGAAGGAGTATCCCTTATCTCCCCTATTGGCATAACATGTGCCAGAGTACTTGCGTTTTTGGAGTACCAAAAAATGAAGGGTTGTTCTGTTGTAGCTCACAAGAGCATTTAGATTAAATGCACCATCCTCTCCCTGCTCCCGATGGTCCGTTTAGCCACTTAATGGGGCTTACTCATGGACTAATGTGTGTTTGGATCCATGGCCTATTTATGGCCTGAGCACTTAGGTGTTCACTTCCTGGTTAGCGTGTCATGTGATGCACGTTAGTCAGGTGACACGCGTTTGACGTCATGACGTATTCAAAAATAAATAAACTTTATTAGCAATGGCGGACGCAAACAGCGTCTGACGTCATTGCTTGAGTTTTTATTCAACAAAACGTAATTAAACGGACAGAACACGCTAATATATAGCGTAATATGGAGCCTAAGGCTACATAAGGTCAATTTAAACAGTAAAAGTGGCAATTTACAGTAAATATGACAAAGCATGGAGACCTACAATATATATAGAGCAGAAATAGAGGAAATAAATTGTGTACTAAATTATAAAAAGTGAATTGGAATTAGAAGGACTAGTACGATAATGAACTAATCTGATTAATTATATAAATAAATAATGAAGTGTATTGGTGAAGTACTTTGTTTAATAGTGATATTTTTGTAATATTGACGTTCAATCCTGGATTACACTAAATATCTCTTTAAATTTCCCTATTAAAGAATCTCCTTCCCATATAAGTAAGCTTAATACGAAAATATTTTTTTTAAATCACTGAATAAGGATGGTATGTCAAAGAATAATTAAAACATGTACCCCTCTTGTTATGGCCAAGTTTGTCACCGTAGGTGACTTCTTAGTTCACTGTATAGTTAGACAGTCCTGTTCATTTTATTTTTACTGTTTCAGAACTTCAGCTGTTTATAACGGAATTATCATATTCTCATTAGGGAAATCTTATAATTAGCCTCTAATGATTATTTCATGATGCAGATAAGATCTCTGTTTAGTTCTGTTGGAAGTCTAGCACATTAAAGTTCACCAATAAATTCATACGTTGTTTCCTTAGTGCATAACACTAGCCCATATAATAAGTGCAAGTTTGCACTTATTATATGGGCTATTTAAACCCATGTGACACCAGAGTCCATCATTGACATTTCAGCCTTTGAGAAAGCCAATGTGTCGGTGAAATGGCCATTAGGCAGTGAGTGAGAGGGTCCAATTTTCTCTTGTCTTAACTGGATAACTTAACTTGTCTTAACTGGATATTTTGGTAAGGTGCAGTGAGATTCCCTATGTGAGGGCCACATATTATATCACAGTGAGTACATCCTACAGCACTAACGCAGTGTTATTAGACTAATTTTAGGACTCACCAACCATTTATTTTAGAGCTTATATTACAACATTTAAACAGGTATATACAATTTTTCAGAGCGTAACAGTTAACCTGTAATGGGCTTGAGCGCATGTTTATGCCTATATTGTTTATTACTTTGGCTACTACTAGTGCGTTAACACTATTGCACCTCTGATCCGGATTGAATTTATCACTGCCCTATTAGAGCTTTATCTATATTTCACCTCTTATTGTATGTAGCTCTCCTTACTTGTAGTTGTCTTTCTTTTTCTCATTATTTTTAATAATTGGTATCTTCTGATGATAGTACCAAGTCAAGTTGTATTCTATGAACATTTTGTTTCCTTCTGTTAGGGAGCATGTGACAATCAGCTTTCTCTCTATCTGAGTTGTAGGGTGTTTAGCCAGAAAGTGGGGTATTATACAAAGGTTGTATCCTTCCTGTCCCCCTCTGCATTGCTACCTTGTCACAGTGAAGGGGCGTGTGTACTTTGATGAAGATATGAGCTATACCATGTAGGGTCAGCCAAGATGGGCAGGTCATGGCAGAGAGGTTAGACAAATCGTGGTCCACAGGAGAAGGAACTGGCAACCAACTCCAGTATCTGTGCTAAGAAAACTTTATGGACAGACATAACCAGAGACATAATGATATGGCACAGGAAGATGAGCCCTTCAGGGCAGAAGGTGCCTACCACATTACTGCTGAAGAGCAGAGGGCAAGTAAAAGTAACACCAGATCTAAAGAAGTGGTTGGGCCAAAGCCGAAAAGGACACCCAGCTGCAGATGTGTCTGGAAGGGAAAGTCTGAAGCTGCAAAGATCAATTCAAAATAGGAACCTGGAATGTCAGAACTAAATACCAAGGCAAACTAGATGTGGTCAAGAATGAAATGACAAGGTTAAACATTGATATCCTGGGAGTTGGTGATCTTAAATGGACTGGAATGGGACATTTCACATCAGACAACCACCTGATCTTCTACTGTGGTCAATAATCCCACAGAAGAAATGGAGTAGCCATCCTAGTCAATCAAAGAGTGGACAAGCAGTACTCGGTTACAACCCAATGACAGAATTATTTCAATTTGAATTCAAGGCAAGCCATTTAATATCACAGTGATCCAAGTCTATGCTCCAACCACGGATGCTGAAGAGGCTGAAGTTGTCCAGTTCTACAAAGACATTCAACTAGTCATAGATATAAAACAAAGAAAAGATGATACTTTCATCATAGGACATTGGAATGCTAAACTAGGGAACCAAAATACACCTAGAATAACTGGCAAATTTGGCCATGGAGTACAAAATGAAGCTGGTCAGAGATTAGTAGAATTTTGTCAAGATAATTCTCTGGTTGTAGCAAACACCCTCTTCCAACAGCCTCTGAGACAACATGTACATCACCAGATGAACAAAATAGAAATCAGATTGACTATATACTTTGCAGCCAAAGATGGAGGAGCTCTATACAGTCAGCAAAAACAAGACTACTGCTCAGACCATGAGCTTCTTATTGCAAAGTTGAAAATTAAACTGAAAAAAAGAGGGAAAACCATCAGACCAAGTAGATACGAAATAATATGCAGTGAAAGTAAAGAATAGATTTAAGGAACTAGAAATGGAAGATAGAATGCCTGAAGAACTTTGGACCGAAGTTTGCAACATAATCCAGGAAACAACAACAAAGACTATCCCTAAAAGAAAAGTAAAGTAAGAAGTCAAGCTGGCGGTCTGATGATGCTTTGAAAGTAGCCCAGGAAAGCAGGAACGCGAAAGGTAGTGGAGATAAGAAAAGATTTGTCCAACTGAATGCAGAAATCCAGAGGATACCAAGAAGAGACAAGAAGACATTCTACAATGAGCGATGCAAAGAGATTGAAGAAGATAACCGAATGGGTAAATCAAGAGATCTCTTCAAGAAAATTGAGCACCTTAAAGGCACCTTTAATGCAAAAGTGGGAGTGATAAAAGACTAAAATGGTAGGGACCTAACAGAAGAAGATCAGATAAAGAAAAGGTGGCAGGAATACACTGAAGATCTATACAGGAAGGATCTTAACAGTAGTGATGGCCTCAGTAGTTTGTCCAATGAGCTGGAGCCGGACATCTTGGAGAGCGAAGTGAGATGGGCCCTAGGACTTATATGCAGAATACATCATGCGTAAGGCTGGACTGGATGAATCCAAAGCCGGAATCAATATTGCTGGAAGGAATATCAACAACATGAGATAAGCAGATGATACTACTCTGATGGCTGAAAGTGAGGAGGAACTAAAGGACTTATTGATGAGGGTAAAAGAAGAGAGTGCAAAAGTTGGCCTGCTGCTCAACATTAAAAAGACGAAGATCATGGCAAACGGCAATCTCACTTCCTGGCATTAGACAGGAAGAAGTGGATCCAATATCTCTGGAGATTGTGACTGTAGTCATGAAATTAAAAGATGTTTGCTTCTGGGGAGGAAAGCTATGGCAAGCTTGGACAAGCTAGTAAAAATATATTAAACTATCAACAAAGGGCCACATAGTTTGACCTATGGTATTCCCAGTAGTAACATACGGATGTGAGAGCTGGACCATAAAGAGATCTGAGCGCTGTAGAATTGATGCATTTGAATTGTGGTGTTGGAGAAGACTGCTTAGAGTCCCTTCGACTGCAAGAAGATCCAATAAACCAATACTTCAGGAAATCAAGACAAACTTTTCACTAGAAGGTATGGTCATGAGGCTGAAGCTCAAATATTTTGGCCATATTATGAGGTGGCAGGATAAAAAAAGAAAAGACTAATGTTGTGAAAGATTAAAGGCACAAGAAGAAGGGGACGACAGAGGCGGAGATGGATAAATTAGGTCACTGAAGCAATGAACATGAACTTGATGGAGCTCAGAGGGGCAGTGACTGAGAGATGCACATCGCGTGCTGTGGTCCGTAGAGTCACAGAGAGTCAGACGCAACTGAACGACTAAACAACAATAACAAAAATCCTTCATGTAGGAGGCATCCTTTGAGGGTTCTTATTCTCTTACCTGTGGTGTGGGTTTCTGTTTCCACATTTATTTCATCACATTGCCCCCCTCTGTAGTTTTGTTATACCACTCTTATTCTTGCTCTGGTTTTGATACCATGTAGATACCAATTTTTTTATATCAGTATATTTTTGTGTGCAATAAAGTTTCTTTTTTTATCTTTGTATATTACCTTTGCATATTAAATAGAAGTTCAACTCACAATTGGATAACCATAAACCTAGGGCTCCAGGCCCACAAACTGTGCTCTAGAGATCCACCATCAAAGTTCTTAGCCACAAGCAGAATCTGCTAAAAATTATGAATTTCTGTAACAATGTTTATGATGATGAACACATACACAGCTTCTAATTTTGTAAGTTGGTTACATGTTTCACAAAAAAATGAAATTTTACAAAACTACTTACTATGTGCTTGTTTCATAAGCTTAGCTTTGGTGAAAATTTGTCAGACAAGGTTAGGAACTACAAGAGTCTTATAATATGTAGCTGTTTATGGTTGTATCCCCTGTAACTGCTCTGCAATGTTGTTTCATCCAGGCTTTCTTTCCAAAGCTCATTTCACTGCTAGGAAGCCTCATTAATAATATATCTCTGTATATACAACATGCTAATTATATCACAAACTGCTAAAATAAAAGTATATTTCCATTCAAATGTTTACAAAATCTTAATCACTTTCAAAGTGTCTTTAAATGAGAATCTACTTTTATGTTATAGTATTTTTCCATATAGTATTTTCCAAATTGAAAATATATAGAGAGAGCAGGCACAATTAAATTATCTAATTTATCTAAATACTAGCGACTTGCCCGTCAAAAAATTATGGTCAATAAAATTTTAAAGCTGGTAATGCTGTTTGCCACACAATGTGAGTCTCTGACCCTCTTAACCTTTTTGTTATGTAGAAAGAAGTACAACAATTATAATAACTTTTTTTAATTTTTTTAACATTCAACTTGTATTTCAACAACTGGTAAACAATCATTTTGTTACCATATTAACCTTTTTAATCGTCATGTATGCATCAATAATGTAACAATGAATGAAGTTTGTATGAATACATTTTTGTATATCATTACATAATGCTTTGCAACATGCAACTTATATTTGAAACATTAGTGAACCATTTTTTTAACAATACTAACATTAATAAATCTGAGGTATGGATGAGTAACATAACAGCTTTGTAACATGTAACTTTTATTTAAAGTAATGGCAAACCACATAGGTATTAAATCCAGAGGAAGGCAAACAATAAAAAAACAAACATTAAAACCCCATTAAAAAAATAATTTTGAATGTTTGTATTCAATTAATTCCTGACGCAAAACATAAGGTGTAGTCTTCAATATATTCATAAATAAAAGCAGTATAAAATATTAAATGTAGCACATGTCAGAATCTAAGAAACTGCTTTAAACAGTTAAGTGCTTTGAAGGTCCTATCCCTGTCAGGCAATTATAAGCAGCCCAGATATCTAAGTGCTTTGAAAAATGTACATATTTTTTATCCATTATAAATATATATATATATACTAGCGAATTGCCCGTCAAAAAATGACGGCAATGGAATTGTAAGGTAGCTAATGTTGTTTTGTGTGTACTACTGAAATATATAATACAAATTAATAAATGAATATACTTTACCTGTTTTGAAGCATTGTGTTGAAGAGCTGGCAATCTGTTTTGATGTTGCTGCAGCATTAGTGGTGTCGAGCTGCTGTGTAAGCGTGCTGAATGTGTGCAGTGTAATTGTGTGCGTGCGCGAGACGAAACCGTTAGCGTAGTTGTGTAGTTCAGCATTGTTCTAAATTGCCGGCTAATGTGTGGTATGCGTCTGTAGTGGAATATCCGTAGGTGTTTTGTGGTGTTTTGCCTGTTTCTTGTGGTGTTTTGCGTGTTTAGAGTGCTGTAGCTTCGTTTTCGTTTTGTTTGTCGGCCATTTTTTCTCTCGCTTAGAGAATTTTTTAGTGTCTAAACTCTTTTATTATGAGTTAAATGAAGGTGTAACTTCATTTTTTGAGGTCCTGGATGCTCCCTCTTGCTGTAGGTAAGCTTTTTATGTATGTGTTGTGTGTATTTATTGTGTTTTTCATTTTTTCATGTCCGCGGGTTGCGGCCGATTTTTGCGAGTCCGTAATGTGTGTTAACGTGTCTTGTATGTTGTTTGCGTTGCGACGTAAAGTTTGCGAGGGTTGCAGTTGCTTCGCGAGGGCCGCAGTTGATACACACACAATATACACACACATTATATATACACACACAATATACACACACATTATATATACACAAACAATACACACACACAATATACACACACATTATATATATATATACACACACACACACACATTATACATACACACACACACAATATATACACACAATACACACACACACAATATCTATACACACACACAATACACACACACATTATATACATACACATGGTGTTAATGATCAGTGTATAATTAGTTTATATGGCAGCTCTCAGTGATTGCACATGTTCCTCAGACCACATTATCTCCCTGTCACTCACAGTCAGCTACCCAGGCCCGGCTCCTCCAGCTCGGAAGCCTGCTCCAGTCCGCGGATCCACTGTGTTTCCTGTTCCCCAGGCCGGCCTAGCCCCGCCTCCCCAAGGTATCCGCACTGATCAGAGCTCGGAGCTCCGTGCGTGGGCTGAACCTCCGCCAATACCCGCGCTCTCACCACATTCCCGTGGGATTGCCGGGCTCCGGGATGGTGCGGCTTCTGGCAGTGGCGGCGTCTGGCTCCCCCTCCGGAACCCCAACCGGGGACTGGGCGGTCCTGCGCGGGGCATTGTGGGGAGGAGGTGGCTGCTCCATCCCAACAACTGGATTGCCGGGCCCCGGGATGGTGTGGCTACTGGCAGTGGCGGCGTCTGGCGGGTTCGGCTAGTGGCGGCGTCTGGCTCCCCCTCCGGAACCCGAACCGGGGCATTGTGGGGAGGAGGTGGCTGCTCCATCCCAACAACTGAGGCCCTTGCACGCATCCCTCGCTATGCGAGGGCTGCGGACAAGGGCTGCAGGCAAGGGCCTCAGTTGCTGGGATGGAGCGCCTTCTGCGCTCCATCCCAGCAACTGGGGCCCTTGCCCGTGGCCCTCGCTATGCAAGGGCCGCGGGCTTGCTATGCGAGCACGCAAGCGTGAGCAACAGGCTGTATGCTGCGGGCAAGGGCCTCAGTTGCTGGGATGGAGCGCCTTCGGTGCTCCATCCCAGCAACTGAGGCCCTTGCCCGCAGCCCTCGCTACGCGAGGGCCGCGGCTCGCTGCCGAGCCCGCAAGCGTGAGCAACGGCCCGTACGCTCACAATTATATATGTGATATATATATATATATATATATATATATATATATTGTAATTATTATCACATATATAGTTGTGAGCATACGAGTTGTTGCTCACGCTCCTTGCCAGCAACTACTGCCCTCGCAAACTTTACGTCGGAACGCAAACATACGAGACACGTTACCACCCATTACGGCCTCGCAAAAATCGGACGCAACCCGCGGACATGAAAAACACAATACATACATACATACATACATAAAAAGCTTACCTACAGCAAGAGGGGGCACCCAAGACCTCAAAAAATGAAGTTACACCTTAATTTAACTCAAAATAAAAGAGATTAGACACTAAAAAAATTCTTTAAGCGAAAGAAAGAATGGCCGCCGAACAAAACGAAAACGAGGCTACAGCACTCTAAACACGCAAAACACCACAAGAAACACGCAAAACACCACAAGAAACACGCAAAACACCACAAGAAACACGCAAAACACCACAAGAAAAAACACAAAACACCACAAGAAAAAACGCAAAACACCACAAGAAACACGCAAAACACCACAAGAAAAAATGCAAAACACCACAAGAAAAAACGCAAAACACCACAAGAAACACGCAAAACACCTACGGATATTCCGCTACAGACGCATACCACACATTAGCCTCCATTTTAGAACAATGCAGAAGTACACAACTACGCTAACGGTTTGGTCTTGCGTACACACACTATTACACTGCACACATTCATCACGCTTACACAGCAGCTCCACACCACTAATGCTCCAGCAACATCAAAACAGATTGTCAGCTCTTCAACAGAATGCTTCCTGCATATATTACTTCAAAATAGGTAAAGTATATTAATTTATTAATGTATTATTATACACCAAACAGCAATAGCTCACTTACAATTTCATTGCCGTCATTTTTTGACGGGCAATTCTCTAGTTAATAATAGTTCCCAAAGCAATGTACATGAATGAGCAGTAAGACAGATTTCACATTTTTTGTTTTTATTGCAGTGTAAAATGTAAAGATTTTTGTTAGTAATGATTACTAATTATTAGTTAATTAATATATTAATATACGTTATACTCCAACTGTACATTGTATGCTGCAGGAAAAGAAAAACAGATTGTTAGCTCTTCAGGCAATTGATTGATGGATATATTAATTACTAATAGGTAAAGTATATTAATTTTATTAAGCAAATAATTAATTAATTATTAGTTAACAAAATATAGACATATGTATCTGTCTTTGTGATGAGCGCCGAAGGTCCTCAGAGTAGAAAAAGCTTTACATTGTGTGGCAAACAGCATTGCCATGGCTTCAAATTTTATTGCCCCGTCATTTTTGATGAGCAAGTCACTAGTATATATATATATATATTGTAAATACATAGTACATCTGTGTTCACATTTGAATGTCTGAAACAAGTTTAAAAAAAAACCTGCTTCCAGCTCAGAATTCTGAGAAAAACAGTTATTACACTACATTCTGCGAAGCTGAGCTGGTACATGCAAATGTGCCCACAAATGCCTCACTCTTCAATCCATAGCCATTTTCAAACATGGCTTCCTTTATGCTTATGCCTGCAGTATTACACAGCTTTAATGCAAAGCCAAGGTTGGATTTTACACAAGCCGAAAATCCTATCCACGTACAGCTGTTTCAAGCTTACTGGATGTCAGCATGGAGTGTGATCTCAGCTTGTGTTGTGGACCTTATGAGTAGGTAGTTCACCACAACAATCATTTAATGTATGGTGGGCAAAAGAGGAATAGAAGCCCTCCACCGTACAGTAGTGCAGTAAATAAATAGTACATCTGTGTTCACATTTGAATGTCTAAAACAAGTTAAAAAACCTGCTTCCAGGTCAGAATTCCAAAAAAAAAAGGTTATTATCCAAGAAAAAAGGTTATTACACTGCGTTCTGGGAAGCTGAGCTGGGACATGGAAACGTGCCCACAAATGTCTCGCTCTTCATATATAATATATATATATATTGTAACAGAGTGAAGCAAAGAGTGCCCCTAGAGATGGGTTTAATTAAAGAGGCTGGAAGATTTCTCTACAGAAGGAAAGAGTTAACTCCGGGCAGTGGTCAGAGGCTAATTGATGCCCAACTGTGGATTGCCTTTAAGACCACAGCAGTGAGATGGGTGGAGTCTCTCTCAATTAGGCTTGGGCCAAAGCAGTGTGAGCAGTGTGTGAAATCTGCTCCTGTTGGTGAGCTGCTGTTAGCAGCAAAAGAGCAAGCTACAGAGAGAAGCTTGCTGCCTGTTCCTGATTGCAGTCAGAAGACTGTTGTGTTCCAGAGGTAGCTGTGTCCCAGAGGAAAAGCTGTGTCCCAGAGGAAAAGTTGTGTCCCAGAGGAAAAGCTGTCTTCCAGAGGAAAAGCTGTGTCCCAAAGGAAAAGCTGTGTCCCAGCGGGATTATGAATCCAAATTACTTCCTAAAGAAAATGACAGCGCAGGATGTTGTAGAAACATACCTCCTGAATTTTGAGAAGATTGCCACTAGGGAAGGTTGGCCTAAACAGCTCTGGGCCACAGTCCTGGGTCCCTATCTGTATGGAGAAGCTCAGAAAGCATATGTGGTTTTGCCGGAAGAAAAGGCAACGACTTATTGTACCCTGAAGGAAGAGATCCTTAACCGAATGGGAGTGAAAAGGGTACAGATATTGCACTCCTGGGATTTTTTTTCATGAACCTGCTTATCACTATCCTAGGGACATGCTTATCTACTCAAGTTTAAAAAGCAGTTTCCCTGTTAAGGGATGGCAAACCAATCATGATAAAAGCAGAGACGGCGAGAGAGACAGCAGAGATGGGTAGAGAGACCGCAGAGCAGGCGAGAGAAACCACTGAGACTGCTGAGACGGCAAAAGACATTGCTGGTACGGCAAAAGAGACTGTTGGTACGGCCAAAGAGACTGCAGAGAGAGCACGTGAGACTGCAGACATCACCAAAGAGACTGCAGAGAGAGCATGTGAGACTGCTGAGAAAGCAAAAGAGGCTACTGGTGCAGGTAAAGAACCTTGGCTCCTGAAGCAATATGATGATCTAAAAGTGACTGATGTGAAGCATGCTGATCAAGTCACTGGAAAAGATTTGAACCCGAAGCAAGGCAGAAACCTTATGGGCAAAAGCAATGAAGAGACCTCGATAAGAAACCTGGACAGAAATAAACACCTGGCCCCGGTGAATACTCATGAGGTGGAGAATGAAACCAGAGAAAGCAAATGCTTGATAAAGATCTCTGACCAAGAGAAAGTGGAGATCAAACAGATGATTGCAGCCAGTATTCTTATTAAGGAAGAATGTCCTAATGTTGAGGAAGAAACTGGAATCCTTACTAAAGGGAAAGTTGTGAAAGATAAGAATCTGGAGACTGAGTTGGTAAAGAAGGAACCACTGTCCTGGACAGGACATATGAAGCAGAGCCTGGAGATGGGTCCTACCAAAATTATAAAGTATCCAGAGAGATCTCTGTCTCAGGTGCCAATAAAACAAAGTGATATGGACAAGGAGAGGCAAGAAAGGAAACCAGTCCAGCAAGAGGAAAAGATGAGCTCTATTCCAGTGGGACTAAAAAAGCCTGAAATGGAAGACAGGCAAATTGTTACTAATATGAGGGGTGTCAGGATGATGCCAGATTACATTCCTGAATGGCGGAGGAAGCCTGTGTAAAGGAATCCATCACTGTTTTACCCTGTTTTATGATTATTATAGTTAAAATATGATCCTACTATTATACTGCATGTATGTTGGTTTATGCTCTGCAGAATATTGGCCCAGACTAGTGCAGACCTTGGCATGGGAGATAATCCTGTTACAGATAAGGAAGTCTATTGTATAAAGTGTTTTCATTCTCAGATAAGAACAAAGAAGGATGATCTAATCCATGTCTGATTGTATCAAAGTTGCCAGGTAGCCTCAGGGAGGTGTGACTCACCTATTGTCCCTATATGTGTATTGTGTGGCCAACTATGGGGGATATGGGAAATGTCGCGAGGGTTGAACCATGTATATAATTGGCTGTTGTGATAATTATGTGGGTGTAGCCCTTCAGAGGGCACCATTGCATAAAAGGAGATCCCCTGTCATTAAAGAGTTCACTACTTGACCCTTCAAAACGTAGCCTCGTCTCGTTATTGGAGGGGATCGCTATATCATACTGGGGATTGCTATGCGCTGCATACTCCCTGGGACCTTTAAGATACGGCGGTTGTGGAGACTATGGTGGTTGTGGTGTCCGGTGCGGTGCTTGTAGGCCTCGACGCAAACTAGGACGCGTCCATCAACGGAGGTACCCGGTCGGGGTGCCAGTAGATCCGTTACATTGGCTGGCAGTGGTGGGATGGCATCCTAGTAAGAGGAAAAGCAGCACGGAGACACCGGTAACGCTTGTAGTTACAAATTGAGGGCAACGCTAGTATCCGTACAGCGCCCTTGGCTACAGGAGGATGGAACCGGATAGTTTTCGGACAGCGTTCCATGATGAGGAGGAGGAGGCAGCCGCGGACTACAGGGATGCAGAAAGAAAGGAACTCTGGTATGATGCCCTGGAAGATGCCCAATGGCGGCGAGGTGAGAGTCTCCCCAGTGATGAGCAGCGGCTACAGAAGCGTGTGGCGATGCGGATGTATCTATTGGGAGAGCAGCCCCTGGATGAGTGGGTGACAAGACTAGAGACCCTGGTATGGCGAGAGCTCTGGCTAGACAACGCATACCAGGCCCTCTGGTGGCATACCGTTCGACTTACCCCCTAGACGGCTGAACACGACTTACCGGAGGGGGATGATTATGATGGCCCGGGATTATTATGGGATGCCTTAGAGGACGACATTGATCTTGGCAGCACGGAGGGGTCTAGGTTTTGGGACATCTACGACTACCGGATGGGCATGTATGTCTGGGATGACGAAGGCGAGGTGAGCAAAGACATGTCCCACCTGGTAACGAGAGAGTGGGAGCTGGAGCAGGACTACCAACACCTGCTCAGCTTCGTGCAGCCCCAACCTACCCGACAAGCAGAACCAGACTTCATTGACTGGTCCTGGGATGACCTCCAGATGGCAGGTAGAGATGGGACCGAGGTCTCTCTACCGGCCCTACTGGGGGCAGAAGGTGTCGTCCTTCCCCCCCAGCGGCAGTGTGAACCCCAGGGGGTAGAAGGTGTCATCCTTCCCCCCAGCGGCAGTGTGAACCCCAGGGGGCAGAAGGTGTCGTCCTTCCCCCCCAGCGGCAGTGTGAACCCCAGGGGGCAGAAGGTGTCGTCCTTCCCCCCCAGCGGCTGTGTGAACCCCAGGGGGCAGAAGGTGTCGTCCTTCCCCCCCCAGCGGCAGTGTGAACCCCAGGGGGCAGAAGGTGTCGTCCTTCCCCCCCAGCGGCAGTGTGAACCCCAGGGGGCAGAAGGTGTTGTCCTTCCCCCCCAGCGGCAGTGAGAACCCCAGGGGGCAGAAGGTGTCGTCCTTCCCCCCCAGCGGCAGTGTGAACCACAGGGGGCAGAAGGTGTCGTCCTTCCCCCCCAGAGGCAGTGTGAACCCCAGGGGGCAGAAGGTGTCGTCCTTCCCCCCCAGCAGCAGTGTGAACCCCAGGGGGCAGAAGGTGTCGTCCTTCCCCCCCAGCGGCAGTGTGAACCCCAGGGGGCAGAAGGTGTCATCCTTCCCCCCCAGCGGCAGTGTGAACCACAGGGGGCAGAAGGTGTCATCCTTCCTCCCCAGCGACAGTTTACCCTGACAAGGGGAGACACCAATCTCCCAGACGGCGCAGATGGGACCGTGGTCTCTGCGCCCACAGCCTGTCCAGATCCCCAACTACCCTCACTGGGACAACCGGAGGAGGGGGTAAGTACAAATTCCCCTCCCAAGCTAACTTCTAATGTGGCCCCAGGGTTAACAGAGGAAATGTTAACCCCCACTGACCCCCACGTTTCCCTGGCTACTGAGCCGGAATATGTCCCAAGTACCCCAGCAGAAGAGCTGACAGCGGGGCAGAGTGCAGTCGGCCTCTGCCCTCCCTTTGTCCCTTGTACAGAGCAGGATGTCCTGCAGGTTATACCAGCAGAAGAGCTGGCATCAGGGCAGAGTGCCGCTGGCCTCTGCCCCTCAAGTCCCCTCAGCGTGTTGCCCCATCACCACAGCAAAATATTCAGGTGCCTGGTTAGACTTCCCCCCAAAGAGGAGATGTGTGACGAAGTGCCCTTTGCCACTTTGTCTTGGAGAGGACTGTTTGCCAGCCTCCTGCCCTGCGACTATGGCCCTGGTACATATTGCCCTTTGGAACCAGTGTTCGGCCATACCAGAGTGTAAGTCACTCATTCTGGCCCTTTACATACAGGGTGGTCATTCTGTACTTGCCCTGTGTGAACCATGATACCCCAGATAACTGTGCCATGAAGCCCATTCATATAATGAAAGACTATGGGAAAGACTTTAGCTACATGGCAATTGAACTGTGTGAAGAGGATCTGAGCGCTATTCGGGGGTTTTGTGCGCTCAGATCCCAGCTATCTGGGGATATGGGAAATGTGAGTAAATGTGAATTGCAGTAATGCTGATGGGTTGTCAAACTAGAGAATTGACCAATAAATACTTTTATCCGGACATCCCCAGGCCGATCCGTTGGGATCAGACCGTGTATGCCGGCTTATGGTCACGGGGGAGGTGTGTAGCGGAACCCATCACTGTTTTAAACTGTTTTATGATTATTATGGTTAAAATATGATCCTACTATATGTATGTTGGTTGATGTTCTACAGAATATATTGGCTCAGAATATTAGCCAGACTTTTGCAGACCTAGGCTAATAGATAATCCTGTTACAGAGATTCAAGAGATAAGAAAGTTGTAAAGGATCCTTGCATTTTCCAAAGTGTTTTCATTCTCTGATAAGAACAAAGAGGAATGATCTAATTAATGTCTGATTGTATCCAAGTTGCCAGGGAGGTGTGACTCACCTATTGTCCTATATGTGTATTGTATGGGGGATATGTGCAATGTCTGTGTGTTATGTGTAAAAACATACTTTTACTAACTTTTGAACCCCTGGTCTGATTCATGCCATTTTTGTATATGTTGTTCCCCTGGGTGAGAGATATTGAATGGTGCGGGACTTAAAGGTGTACCCCCTGTATTTGGGGTACATCCAGAATGTGGTTAAAATTGTGTCTGTTTTAATTGTGTTACCTGTTATCTGAGGGGAGGAGACGTGGGGGTTGAACCATGTATATAATTGGCTGTTGTGATAATTATGTGGGTGTAGCCCTTCAGAGGGCACCATTGCATAAAAGGAGATTCCCTGTCATTAAAAGATAGTTCTTCTTGACCCTTCAAAACGTAGTCTCGTCGCGTTATTGGAGGGGATCGCTATCATACTGGGGATTGCTATGCTTTTGCATACTCCCTTGAGCTGTAACTACTGAACGCTTGTTCCTGATGTACTATCCTTGGAGTCTGTGGTGGTTTTGGTGTCCGGTGCAGTGCTTGTAGGCCTCGACGCAAACTAGGACGCGTCTATCAACGGAGGTACCCGGTCGGGGTGCCAGTAGATCCGTTACAATGATGCTGTGGATGAAACCCCTGGTAGTCGATTTGAGGGGTATCTCAAGCCTTACTTCATCAAAGCTGATAGATCAATCGAAAAAGGGGAAGTTCTCCTGGTTCATGGAAGTTTGCGTGTTGTTGAGCTCAAGGGGGTAGAGAAAGACCCAAGCCCATACTGCATAGTTGCTCCAGATACTGTAATGCACTATGAAGGGGAGCCCCTTAAACAAGAGGACAAGGAGAAGATAAAGCTACAAGTGAGCGTTTACGGCCTCTCGACTCAAGTAGCTCAACCATATGGTGTTGAGCTAAGGGGGGAGATATGTAACAGAGTGAAGCAAAGAGTGCCCCTAGAGATGAGTTTAATTAAAGAGGCTGGAAGATTTCTCTGCAGAAGGAAAGAGTTAACTCCGGGCAGTGATCAGAGGCTAATTGATGCCCGGCTGTGGATTGGTGGAGTCTCTGTCACTTAGGCTTGGGCCTAAGCAGTGTGAGCAGTGTGTGAAATCTGCTCCTGTTGGTGTGCTGCTGTTAGCAGCAAAAGAGTAAGCTACAGAGAGAAGCTTGCTGCCTGTTCCTGATTGCAGTCAGAAGACTGTTGTGTTCCAGAGGGAGCTGTGTTCCAGAGGAAAAGCTGTGTCCCAGAGGAAAAGCTGTGTCCCAGAGGAAAAGCTGTGTCCCAGAGGAAAAGTTGTGTCCCAGAGGAAAAGCAGTGTCCCAGAGGAAAAGCAGTGTCCCAGAGGAAAAGCAGTGTCCCAGAGGAAAAGCAGTGTCCCAGAGGAAAAGCAGTGTTCCAGAGAAAGCTGTGTTCCAGAGGAAAAGCTGTGTCCCAGAGGAAAAGCTGTGTCCCAGAGATTGTGAGTCAAGGATTACATTTTTCCTTACAAGAGTCTGTGAATTGAACAGAGTATCTCAAAAGACTGTTTAAGGATCCCTGGAGGTTGGAGTATTTCTGAGAGTTGGGCGGGCCGAATGCTCCACTTTTTCTACTGAGGAAGATATATACAAGAGAACTGTGTGTTTTGTCATACCTTTGGCTGATGTAAGCCATAATGTGGTGTACTTTTTGGACTTTTAATAAAAAGATTAAACGAATACATTTACTTCTTGCTGTTAATCTAGAGGGTAGCAGGTCAAACTACCACAATATATATATATATATATATATATATATATACTGTATATATATATATATATATATATATATATATATATATATATAATCATTAGGGTCATTTGAGGAGGAATATTTTAGAGCTGGTATCACAACTCCATCACCATTAAGGTTTTTGTCTGATTTCTTATCCCTCATTAGTCCATGGTTTTATCAAATGATATACAGGGGGAAAGGATGTAAGAAAATATAGTGTAAAATATAACAACATATTTATAAAATTTTAAAATTGGCTGTTTATGATGTCATGCGAGTAACTCTAAGTAAGTAATATGACAAGGGAATACGAAAATGGGTGCTTGTGACGAGAGCTGTAGGTATTGAGTTGGCATATGACCTATTCATTTACTTGATGAGTGTCAGTTGATTATTTGTATTACTTTTTGTTCAAACTTTTTAACATAGCAGGCAGTTATAATAACTGTGTCACTGTGTCACCTTGCTCAATACAAGATGTCCCTCAATATAGTTATATTCATTTCTAATCTAATGTAAATTATTATAAAGAAATTAATCTTTTTACATATTTTGATTGCAAATTTCTTAAGTCCATGCAGAAACAGATCTCTGATTTTTATTATAAAGGAAGACATGAGTAAATAGGTAATAATGTTTTTTACTTGTCATTTATACAGTGCCCATCAAAATTATTGGTGCCATTGGTCAGGATAGACATAAATATGGCTATGAAAATAGTGTTTGCTACTTATCATTCTGGAAATGTAAACTTTAAGTGATGTCAATTTATATTAAAAAAAGTAATTAATTTATCCTAATTTCTGAGAAAATCTAATTGAACAAAATCTAACTGACATATATTCCCATTCATAGTTTACATTTTTAAGCATATCTGAGTCTTTCAGAACTCTTTAGTAATCATCCAGGAATTCCTGTGTTACTGTGGTATAAATATGAGGTTACATGCAGGCCAAACACCCTTAATCATAAACATGGGGAAGATTCATGAATACACAAATTAAATGAGACAAAAGACTGTTGATTTTGCAGTGGCCATCCTAGCCCCCTGACCAAAACCTATTGAAAACCTGTGATGAGTTGAAATGAAAGTCTACAAGCGAGGACAAGGAAAATATGGTTACATTTGTTCTCCAAATTCTAAGAGAAGACGCTTTTATCTTGGCAAAGGGAGTGTGTACAAAAGTACTAAATCAGGGGTGCCAATAATTTTATTTTTATAAGGATTTTTTGTATTTTAATAATTTTACCTCACTGGAAGATTAGGTTTCTCAAATATGTTCAGTATAAGATCAAGCTGACAAACAACAAAGATATTTTCTCATAGCCTTTTTTTTTTACCAAGGATGTGAAAAATAATTCAGAAGGGCACTGTGTATGGGAAATTAGCCATGTAAACATAAAACAGTAGGCATCAATTTCAGTTCTTATGCAAATCATGGGTGTAATTAGGATATATGCACTAGACGTGATTTTCTCAATGGGAATTGGACAGAAAGTACAATATGCTGGTAAGCTGATGCTGCACTATTATGAACATTATTATTATGAGTAAACTTATATATATATATATATATATATATATATATATATATATATATTGTAGCAAAGCCTTACAGAAATGTGGGAAAGCCCTGGAGGATGGGGGTGTGGGCCTGATGCTGGATAGAGGCATCTGCCCAGTGCAGCACTGCAGGTGCCGCAAAGGCTCCCTTACATCACAATGTGCTACAGCTTTGAACAGGCTGGGACAGTCTGGTGAAAGTCAGTTGCAGCCAGGGCCCAGAGAGGGAAAACTGCAGTCCGAGCCAAGAGAGGGAAATCTGCAGCTTGTACAGCGAATGTGTTGGAGCTGGGCCAGAGAGAGCATTGCAACTCAGTCGAGTCGAGTTCCATGCAAAGCCCAGAGATAGTGTTGCAGGGTGGAAGCTTATAGCTAGTCGCTGAGCGAGTACGTAAAGTGTTTTGGAGTTAGAATTGAGGAGTCTACAGCATAGAATCTCTGACAAAGAAACTGGAATCCAGAGGATAAAGGCCAGTACATTTCAAAAAGTCTATTGGACTGGGTTTGTTTTTGTTATTTTGGCATATTCATGGCACCTGCAAAGAGATATTAAAAGTTTTGGAAAAAGCATATAACGGCCTCCTGTGTTCCTCCATAAGAAGTGTAGAGAAAAGGTCACTTTTCCACAATATATACAATAATAGGCCTTTCTCATAAGTATATGTTCGTATACAAGTTAAAGCAGGTTTTGTGCTTGTTTATTCACCTTATGGTCGCTTTTGGATTCTTTACACACTCTCTGGGGAATTTCTTCTGATGAACCTCAATGTATTGGCAAGAAATGTTAACATTTTTTTCTATAATATCCAGTGATACCAATCTATGGATACAAGGGGTATTTGTGATGCCATTTGGGGGTGGGGATAATTATATAGTTACCCTGGATGGCTTTGATGGCAGAAATACTGTGCCTGGGAGTTCTATTTCCAGCCGTCTGTACAGTTATTATTATTATTATTATTATTATCGTTTATTTATAACGCGCCAACATATTCCGTAGCGCTGTACATAAGATAAGTTCAAGACAAAGATACATACAAGTTAACACATAGTAAAACAAGGAGGGCCCTGTCTTTGAGTTTGGAATCCAGTGTCCATGGTGCTTTTCCTAAAACACCTTGTGGGATTGAAACTCGCAGACTTACATCTTAAAGGTATTGTGTGAGGGAAAGGAGGGAGAGAGATTTGAGAGTGTGTTAGGGTGAGAGGTGATACGCTTCTTTAAAGAGATGTGTTTTTAGAGAGGATTTGAATGATTTGAGGTTGGAGGATAGTCTGGTGGAGCGAGGCAAGGAGTTCCAGAGAATAGGGGCAGCACGAGAAAAGTCCTGAAGGCGAGAATGAGAAGAGGTGACAAGAGTTGTGGAAAGAAGAAGGTCATTAGCAGAGCGAAGAGGGCGTGTGGGGGAGTATTTGGAGATGAGACCAGAAAGGTATGGGGGAGTGCACTTGTTGAGGGCTTTGAAAGTAAGGGTCATGATTTTAAATTTTATTCTGGAGGCTATGGGAAGCCAGTGGAGAGATTGACAGAGAGGTGATGCCGACACTGAATGTTGTGTACGGAAGACGAGTCTAGCAGAGGCATTCATAATGGATTGAAGTGGAGATAGTCGGGTGGTGGGGAGGCCAGCAAGAAGCGAGTTGCAGTAGTCCAGTCGAGAGATGATGAGAGAGTGTATAAGGATTTTAGTTGTGTCCTGTGTAAGAAAGTGGCGAATTCTGGAGATGTTACAGTTCTAACATGATCAATGTATAATGACATGCACTCAGTGCACAAAGTGTGGTCACTGCTTTTCCAAACGGCCACACTGACTCCTAACACACCTAGAGCTATCTTGGGTTTCTGTGCCTTTATTTTATACGCCAAATAGCATATAAATAGCTTGGTGTTATGCTATTACTATTGAGGAAGAAGCACTGCATTGGCATATATCAACCCCACAGAATATTCTTTCAATGCTAGACAGATATGTGTGCTCTTTGTTTTGTTGTGTGCCCTGAGTTTATACCTTGAGTGTGCCTGGGCACACAAACACACCTTTTAGGTTAAAATACACAGTGTGACCTCAGGGTTTGGATTCCAGGTGGACAAGCCTTTCTAGGATAATGTAGTATTAAGCAACCATACCTGGCCTAACATATACAAGTTACAGAATTTTTTGATTAAAAAATAGCTGTATGACTTTTTCCCTGTTTAAAAGAGTAATGGGACAGTAATGTCGAGGACCCCCTTTTCCAGTTTCTGGATCTTAGCCCATTAAAGGACAGACAGTTTGGCTTCAGCCATTTCATTGTATTGTAATCTGCTCTGGCCCATTGTTAGAAAATGCAGTTAATTACATCTGCCATGTACTCTGTATAAGGTTTGGATCACTCAGACAAAGAGGCAGCAAGATGTGTATTAGAAGGTAGCCCTATTGTCCTCAGGTACCAGCTATCAAGGTACTGTTAGACCCCATGTGAGGTCATCTCCTGTAATTGGATACACTACCAGAGGAAATACACTCCTACATGGTGGAGGAAGGAAACCAGAAGGTAACTGGAGACCTGACAGGACAGACAAGATCAGAGGGGCTGCTGGGAACTCACAGGATATGGAGCAGAGAAAACAGTCCAGACCCTGGTAGATGAAAGACAGCACTGGAAGATGGCCTACAACCAGAAAAGTTCCAACCAAGGGTGAGGAGCTGGAGACTGAACAGTTACCTGTCTTGAACCACAGACAGCTGATGTCCAGGTGCCAAGGAAAGAGTGTGATGCCACATCGGGGCATAAGGCTAGCAGGAGAGGGGGCATCCCCTGAGACCCTGAATCTCTTGCCCAGCATGAATCCGGTGGATCCAGTTAAGTGTTGGAGTTCAGGTGAGGGCACTGGCCCTGAGACCTAGAGGAAGGAGCACATTGAGGCTCCACTCTCAAACCCTGCAGAGTTACCAGCATGGCTGACGGGGATTGCTTTAGTCCAGGCAGAGTTAAATGATATGGGCTAACAGCCCACAGTACCAGAGGACCTGACAGAGTGTACCCTAGCTGCAGAGGTAATCCCAACCTTACCATCCCTGGAGGATACTCACCCTAAGGAGCTACCGATCCCTGCGAAGTCTGCTACACCGGGTGAGCCTCAGCCAGTAAAGGGCCTCATCCAGAGACCCTAATCCTGAGTCCTGCTCTGTTTTTCCCCAACCCTGCCTTGACAACTGACCCTGAGGAGATTATGCTAGCAGGTAAGAGCTTTTGATTCCTGCCTGAGCTGCTCCCTAAATTGAATACCCCAAAGCAGCTACCTGCCTGTGGCCAAGGGGGTAGCAGTATGCCGTAATTCCTAAGACCTTGGAATTATCCCCAAAATTGATTCCTGCAATTTGGGCCAGGGTATTGGAGGAAAATGAGCTGTGGTGGGGCTGTGTTGCTACATGGGACCCTGAGGATTGGGATCCCAGATGCCATGCAGGAAAATGGGGAGGGTGGCTGAGAAGTGGCTGCTAGCCCACATAACCACTGGAAGGACTGTACAAATGCACTATGTGCCCAAGACCCTACAGAAATTGGGGTTAGAGACTGTGGACACTTTCATGAAGGATGAGCAACCACCACCAGACTGGGCAAACCAGGAGGAGAACATGCACTGGGACCTATGCAGTGGCCATTTAGGCCAACATGTTTTCTTTGGATGGGTCTTGGACTTGGGCTATGGGCTGCAGTTCAAGACTATTGTCCATTAAGGATCATAGCCCCAGAGCTGCTGGGAAGGAGGAGCAATTTCAAGGACCCCATTTTCCTGTTCCTGGATCTTAGCGCATTAAAGGACAGACAGCCTGGCTCCAGCCACTCCATTGTATTGTAATCTGCTCTGGCCCATTGTTAGCAAATTAAATTAATCCCATCTGCAATGTACTCTATCTTAGGTCTGGACCACTCCGATACAGAAGGATGTGTCTTAGAAGATAGCTCTATTGTTCTCAGGTGCCAGCTATCAAGGTACTGCTAGACCCCATGTGAGGCCATCTCCTGTAATTGTCTGCCACACCCTTTCATTGTTACATTGTGTACACCCCCTCTGTATCTAACTGCTATAAATATTTTTTGACTTTAAAAAAAAAAATCAGCTCACTTCTGGAGACATACAGAAATTGTGTGTCTATTATTTTGCTCCTGGTGGCTGCGATACTGAACCCATCTCCACCCTGCAAGTAACCTGTACTGGTCACTACCCCAGAAAGGTTACTGAGACTCCTGGAAGTGCTGATTCCTGATGGAGAGACTGATAGAGAAGCCAGATATCAGGGTGCTGGTGCCGGGATTTCCAAGAATCCAAACAGTCCTTGTCGGTAGTTAACCTGTAGTCCATAGCAGGTGGCCCTGGGTAGTTCTAGCCCCTACCACTCGATCGCCACATGTGGTTTTACACAGACGTTCTTTAACTAAAGTCACATGTGTTTAAATATATTCCTTACTGGTGCAGATTACAATTAGATATTTAAACAAAAAAAATATGAAAAAAGCAATTGCTAAGTATTAATTTAATGTTATGTCATCAGATCCCCTTCCTAATCGCTACCTTGTTGTGGTAAAGGGGCTTGTGTACTTTAATGAAGCTGTGAGCTATAGTGTGTTGGGTCAGCCAAAATGGGCAGGTTATGGCAGAGAGGTCAGACAAATCATGGTCCACAAGAAAACTTTATGGATAGGCATAACTATATGGCACTGGAAGACGAGCTCCTCAGGTCAGAAGGTGCCTACCACATTACTGAGGAAGAGCAGAGGACCAGTACAAGTATCACCAAACCTAATGAAGTGGTTGGGCCAAAGCCGAAAGGACACCCAGCTGCGGATGTGTCTGGAGGGGAAAGAAAAGTCTGCTGGTACCAAGAGCAATTTAGCATTGGAACCTGTAATTTTAGAACTTTGACCCAAGGCAAACTAGATGTGGTTAAAAATTGATATCCTGGGAATTAGTGAATTTAAATGGACTGGAATGGGACATTTCACATCAGACAACCACCAGATCTTCTACTGTGGTCAAGAATCCTGCAGGGAAAAAATGGAGTAGCCGTCCTAGTCAATCAAAGAGGAGCCAAAGCAGTGCTCTGTTACAACCAAATAAATGACAGAATTACTTCAATTCAAATGCAAGGCAAGCCATTTCACATCACAGTGATCCAGGTCTATGCTCCAACTATGGATGCTGAAGAGGCTGAAGTTGTCCCGTTCTATGAAGACACTCAACATGTCATAGATATAACACCAAGAAAATATGTTACTATCATCATAGGAGATTTGGTTTCCTACTTTTTTAGCATTCCAAAGACACCTGGAATAACTGGCAAGTTTGGTCTTGGAGTACAAAATGCAGCAGGTCAGAAATTAGTAGAATTTAGTCAAGATAATTCTATGGTCGTAGCAAACACCCTCTTCCAACAGCCTCTGAGATGACTCTACACAAGGACATCAACAGATGGACAACATTGAAATCAGATTGACTGTATACTTTGCAGCCAAAGATGGAGGAGTTGGAGAATGCAGAATTCCTAAGGATAGCAAGAAGAGACAAGGAGACATTCTACAATGAGTGATGTAAAGAGATTGAAGAAGATAACAGAATGGGTAAATCAAGAGATCTCTTCAAGGAAATTGAGAACCTAAAAGGCACCTTCTATGCCGAAGTGATAAAAGACAAAAGGGGTAGGGACTTAACAGAAGAATCACATATATAGTTGTGAGCGTACGAGTTGTTGCTAACGCTGCGGGCTCGCGTAGCGAGCCTGCGGGCTCACGTAGCGAGGGCCGCGGCTCGCGTAGCGAGCCCGCGGCCTTCGCGAAGCGAGCCCGCGGCCTTCGCGAAGCGAGGGCACTGTGCCAGGTTCTCAGTTGCTGGCATGGAGCGCCGAAGGCGCTCCTTGCCAGCAACTGAGGACCCTCGCGAAGCGAGGGCCTCAGTTGCTGGCTTGGAGCGCCACAGGCGCTCCATGCCAGCACCTGAGGACCTCGCAACACAAATTCCCAACCCAAACAACTGCGAATCTCGCAAAGTTCACGTCGCAACACATTACGACACTCGCAAACAACATACGACACACGTTCACACACATTACGACACTCGCAAACAACATACGACACGTTCACACACATTACGGCCTTGCAACACTCGGACGCAACTCGCGAACATTACAAAATTACAAACACAATACATACACACAGGACATACATAAAAACCTTACCTACACAAACAGGAAGCACCCAGGACCTCAAAAATGCAACTTACAACTTAATTGCACTCAAAATAAAAGAGTTTAGACACTAAATAATTTGTTAAGCGACACAAAAAATGGCCGACGAATAAAACGAAAACGAGGCTACACACGCAAACACCATACGAGACACGTTACCACACATTATGACCTCGCAAACATCGGACGCAACACGCCGACATACAAACATTTAAAACTTAAGAAAGACACACAACAAACACATAAAAAGCTTACCTACAGCAAGAGGAACCAGACAGCACCTCAAAAAAACAAGTTACACCTACATTTAAATCAAAATAAAACACTTTAGACACTAATACCATCGCTAAGCGAGAGAAAAAATGGCCGACGAACAAAACGAAAACGAGGCTTCAGACGTAACTACACTACAGTTACTTGCAATAATGAAACACATACTATGCGGAACGTATCACAATCATATTAAACACCATTTTGAACAGTAATACGCAGAAAATGGCGGATGGAACGCAAATTGTAAGCTGGAACGCAAATAGCGCATGCGTATTGCGTTCTAACGGTCTCACTTTCCAGAACTTTCTACAAGTTTATAAATACTGCCTATTTCAAACAAAAAAATACATTTCTCCTCAGGTGATCAACGGAGTGACTTCTGAGATAACTGCTGCTTTTACTTGAGAAGACAATTCTTTACTAATTTACTACTTTACATTGTGCAAATTAGAACTGAGAGGTAAGCTATAATATATTACATTTTATTATCAGGACAGGTCAAACAAATAAAAAAATAAACTAGGATTTATGTAGTGACATATATGGCACATTTATGTGTATAGGCTCACAAAAAAAAGACAGTTCATTTAACAAAACAACAAAAAACCATAATTCTATATTAAACAGAGGTTTATGTATAGTGACGACACGCACATATATGTCTATAATGTATAGTGACATGTGACACGCACATATATGTATAGAATGTATAGTGACATGTGACACGCACATATATGTATAGAATGTATAGTGACATGTGACACGCACATTTATGTGTATTGCCCCTTCATAGTGACATGTGACACGGACATATATGTGTATAATGTATAGTGACATGTGACACTCACATTTCTGTGTATTGCCCCTTCACAGTGACATGTGACATGGACATATATGTGTATAATGTATAGTGACATGTGACACGCACATTTATGTGTATTGCCACTGCAACAAAATTAGCTTAAAACAAAATCAGTAAACAACTACATTTAAATTACATTATATGTCATCATCTATAGTTACATCTCACACACAGACATTTATGTGTGTTGGAAAAAAAAATATAAGGTTAATTTAACCATTTAAATATGAGTCATGTATACTGATATGTCACACGTACACAAAATAATTACATTAAACTATGGAATGTGCTTCATGTATGTGACATATGTGTGTAGCCCCCAACAAAAAATAAGGTCAATTGAAAATAATTACAGAACTATATTTAAATGACATTAATTTACTGCAATTCAATAGATCATATAAAGCTGAATCTTTCTATTTCTTTTAATATTCAAACAGACTCTGCATCAACAGCGTCTCTCAACAATTTGCACCGTGCACTGTGAAGCACAATCCCTTTTAAAGAACACCAACAATGAAGAAGAGGTAAGATACAACAAGACATTATATGCTGAAAAGGCCATGCTTTGCTAGATGAAAAATTATAAATATACAAATAACTATTTCACTTTCTTTTTCAAACAGACACTACAAGAAGACCGGCGGATTAAGATTGGCAGGAGGGGACTATCACGACCCACTCTCTGGCTGGGGTCTGCTGACTTGATTTGGGTTACTCTGGACCTTGGAGCTGTTTTGATTACAGGAACTTCATGTCTCAGGCCTTGGTTTAGACTGAGCAATATTGACAGTAAGTCTGACGAATCTTACTGCAAGCATATGTCCCCGGGTAAATAATACATCTACACACCACGTCTTGATGAAAATTATGAACCAAGTTTTATTTTAGAACAGCATATTTAAAACCTTGCACAACACATTATAGGGAGTGGCTACCTTTAGTCAAACCCTCATCCCCCTCTCTCTGGCCAATAGGATAACCTCTACAGTAACCTAATTACCTCTGTCCAATGTAGTAGAGGGAGGCTATGGGAACCACCAGACCCCTCCCCTGGGCCAACCCCAGGCGTGGCAACCAAGCTCATTCTGACCCAGGCGGTCCCAGGGGAAACTTCCTGTTTGCTCCTAGGCCCCCCCATTGTTATCTAGGTGCCTGGCTGTCTGGCAAATCTCTTTGTTTAGGTTCTGGCGACACCCTGTGAGGTTTATCTTGTTTAGGATAAACCCATTTGGCTCAGCTCCTGCCTCAGTGTTTATACAATGGGGGAGGGTTGACTAATTAAAACATAACTATCACTCCCCAATACAATATACAATATAACACTAACATATTATCCCCCATAACACAATATACAGATGGTGGCGATTGGTATATAACAGTCCAGTCCCAATATAGGCCACTGCTGCCAGTCTCAAGATGGCCCCAGCATAGTTCACGCCAAATCCAATATGGCCCCTGGGTGATTCATGACAACACCTCCCCAAGCGTGGCAGGAAACATCCCTGATTTTTCCAGCTACGCTGATCAGTCATGAAGGTGCTGGTTTGGCCCTCTGTATGCTATGCCAGTTCTTGTCTGTCCCAAGGTGCAGAGTAACAACCTCCCCCAGCCCTTGGCCTTGCTCCCACTGTATAGAGCAAATTGCTCTTCCCATTCACACCCACCCAAATAGTCCAGGGTACCTCCCCAATAATCTGGTATCCCAGAGTACAACAGGTGGGCCACAGTTTCTGTCCCATAGCAACTCTGTTCCCCCCAGCCAGTCCCCACCGATGGGCTGGGATCTCTAATACAGTCTCTGGGCCTATGGGATCGCAAAGGGACAGCTCCTCTTGGCTTCCTTCCTCTGGTCCAGCTGTTTCCGTTGCTGCTTGGGGAGCTACGCTGCTCCCACCCAAGCTGTGCTTACACTCCTCCATTGCCCGGGGTTGAGCAACTTTATCCCAGTCCTTTCTGTTGAACTGGGTCTTTGGAGTGGTGTCTGTTCCAGTGGGCCCCTGGACAATGGTTATCCAGGGTATCTCCCCACTTGGTACACCCTCTGTCATGGTGCCACTCTGCACCCATAATGCTTTTGCCAAAGCTGGCATGCTTGCTGCCCTGGCCTGGCTCTTTGTGCCCCTGGCACTCTCTTGCTGTGGGAGGTCAGGTTCCCTGTAGCCAGAAACCAATTCTTTTCCCTCCCCACAGTCTCTTAAACAACCCTCCTGGGCTGTGTTCTTCACTAGCACCTCTGGGGACAACTCCCCTGGACTGTCAGGGTACAGACAGTGGTTATCTGATGCAGGCTGGGGAATCTCATCATTCCCTTCCAGCCTGGCCTCTAAGGCTCCCTTCCCACCGTCCATCACATAATAATACAGAGCCTCTGGCTCCATTAACAGTTCTGGCCAACACACTTTGCCTAGAACTTCTGAGGGCAGACTTAACTTATCTGGCCCTAGCTTGTGAGCAGTTCCCACTTCCTCTGGGATTAAATCTCTTGGGGTATCAGGGGGCAGACATGGATTATCTGACCCCACCCAGGGAACATTCCACTGGGTCTCTGGCTCTTTGGGCTGGTGACTAGGCCCTGACACAGTTACTGCATGTTCTAGGGGCAAACATTCTCCATCCCCAGGAGTTGGCAAAGAAACAGTGTTTACCCCTTCCCCCTCCTCACTTTGTTTACAGTCTAGAAATGCCTCTCCCCAGTTCCAGTGAGCATACTCACTCTGGTACATACCGTCTGAGTTGTAAAAATACTTCTTGGGTATCGCATCCCACAATTCCACATACTCAGCCTCCAGTTGCAGCTCTTGCTGAATCAGGGGTTCCAGCAAAGGAGCCTCCGGGAACCATGCTTCCAGTCCCAGACCCCGGCAGCGTTCAACAAACAAGTTACTATGCCTCCTTGCAGTTCCCATGCCACATTCCGGATCACCATTCAGAATCTCACCGACCCCATATTCTAGATCCAAACGAAAATAGAGATCCTCTCTCCGGCCACCCAAGGACTCTATCCTGGCAAGGTACTGTTCCTCCAAGTCCATCTCTTTCTCTACCAGTTCCTCCAACCAGCTTGCCAGCTCATGGCCATGCCATAATTGCATGAATGCCATCCATTGATTTAGCAGGAGTAGTCTGTAGTCCTCTGCTTCCATCTGCTCCATTTTCTGGTCCTTCTCAGAGTATCCCACCACTGCCACCAATTATCACGACCCACTCTCTGGCTGGGGTCTGCTGACTTGATTTGGGTTACTCTGGACCTTGGAGCTGTTTTGATTACAGGAACTTCATGTCTCAGGCCTTGGTTTAGACTGAGCAATATTGACAGTAAGTCTGACGAATCTTACTGCAAGCATATGTCCCCGGGTAAATAATACATCTACACACCACGTCTTGATGAAAATTATGAACCAAGTTTTATTTTAGAACAGCATATTTAAAACCTTGCACAACACATTATAGGGAGTGGCTACCTTTAGTCAAACCCTCATCCCCCTCTCTCTGGCCAATAGGATAACCTCTACAGTAACCTAATTACCTCTGTCCAATGTAGTAGAGGGAGGCTATGGGAACCACCAGACCCCTCCCCTGGGCCAACCCCAGGCGTGGCAACCAAGCTCATTCTGACCCAGGCGGTCCCAGGGGAAACTTCCTGTTTGCTCCTAGGCCCCCCCATTGTTATCTAGGTGCCTGGCTGTCTGGCAAATCTCTTTGTTTAGGTTCTGGCGACACCCTGTGAGGTTTATCTTGTTTAGGATAAACCCATTTGGCTCAGCTCCTGCCTCAGTGTTTATACAATGGGGGAGGGTTGACTAATTAAAACATAACTATCACTCCCCAATACAATATACAATATAACACTAACATATTATCCCCCATAACACAATATACAGATGGTGGCGATTGGTATATAACAGTCCAGTCCCAATATAGGCCACTGCTGCCAGTCTCAAGATGGCCCCAGCATAGTTCACGCCAAATCCAATATGGCCCCTGGGTGATTCATGACAGGGACCGTCTGTCATTCCAAACTTCAATCAAGGTAAAGTATTAAGTATAAACAAGAAAGAACCATGAGCCTTATTCAATTGCGACTTCCTCAGTTGAATAGGGCTCTATATAAGCACATAACATATTTTTTATACAGAACTTTTTAGTTACTGAACTTCTAACCACAATCAAGGTTTTCAATAACTAAAAACTTTGCTCAATAAATATGTTATGTGATTATATAGAGCCCTCTTCAATTGGCAAAATTGCAATTCAATAAGGACCTATATATCTTTAATGGCCAAGGGCCTCACTCAAATGTGATTTGCCCATTTCAATAGGGCTCTATATAAGCACAGAGCATATTTTTTAAAGGAACTTTTTATTTTGTGAACACGTTGCTTTTGGATACAAGTTCACTAAATACAAAATTCGGTAAAAAAATATGCTCTGTGCTGATATTGAGCTCTATTCCATTGGCCAAAACACAATTGAATGAGGAGCTGACAATATAACAAATGCAGTAACCAAAGGCCCTCATTCAATTCATTGCTATTTTGGACAATTAAATATGGCTATAAAAAGGCACTTTTAGGCCCTTATTCAATTTTAACAAATATATGTGATGTGCTTATTTACAACCCTATTCAATTTTCAACATTGCAATTCAATGACGGCCTTAGAGTACTATTACATTGTAAAAAATGCAATTGAATGAGGGGCAAACTATGCAACATATGGTACACACAAAGGCCCTCATTCAATTGCAATTTGCCCAATTGAATAGGGCTCTAAATAACAGCATAACATTTTTTTTAAAAGAAGTTTTTAGTTACTAAAAATCTATCCAAAATAAAGTTTTTCAATGACTAAAAACTTCTTTAAAAAAATATGCTATGTACTTATTTAGGGCACGATTCAATTAGCCAAATCGCAATTGAATGAGACACAAACTGCTACACACAAAACAGAATTTCTTATTCAATGTTTAACAACATATAAGCCTTACAAAGAAGCAAAAATAAGAATAACAAAAGTGTTGCGCACCTAATAGCATTGTACAAAAAATCACACAAACACATAGGAAACTACATTAACATTCTTCTTTAATGTTTAACAACCTATAACCAGTACAATCAAGAATAAATAACTTTTGCACAAGTGGTGCGCACAAAACAGGATTGTCAAAAACTAACACAAACACATAGCAAACTACATTAATTATATTATTTCATGTTTTACTAACTATAACCATCCCAATAAAGGTTAAATAAGTATACCACAAGTGGTGCGCACAAAAAAGGATTGTACAAAAAATAACATAAACACATAGCAAAATAAATTTATATTCTTATTTAATATATCACAACCCACAAGCCTTACTAAGAACCTTAAATAAGAATAACAAAAGTCGTGGGATTGTACAGAAAGTAAAAAAAAAATATATAGAAAAAAATAACCATAACTGATACAATACAGCCAAAATCATAAATTTTTTACTTATTTAAAAGACATTTCACTCAAACAACATTTTCTATTTTATATTACAACAGATACTGCGTGAAGACAATCGGACGAGGACTTTCTCCACAGGACCAGACCAGCAGACGAGGAATTTCAACACAGGACCAGACCAGCAGACGAGGAATTTCAACACAGGACCAGACCATCGGACGAGGACTTTCACCAAAGGACCACAACATCGGACGAAGGCTATCGCCACAGGACCACAACATCGGACGAGGGCTATCGCCACAGGACCACACCATCGGACGAGGACTTCCAACAGAGGACCACACCATTGGAAAACGATTTTGAACCGAGGACCAACAAACATTCGGATTTAAATCACACTTCAACCAAGGTACAGTATAATAACTACTAAAGTATAAAACTAAAGAAACTGCTTTCAGTTGCATCCGTGTCAACAGAAAAATAAAAAAATTAATTTACTATCTCCCTTATTCTATTTAAATTGCTACTATGCAATACATAGCTCAATAACCACATAATTTTTTTTTTAGCAAAGAAGTTTTGCAGTGGTAAATATCTATCCACAAACAACGTTTTTAATAAATAAAACCATTATTTAAAAAATATATGTTACATGCTTATTTACAGCAGTATTCCATTGGCCAAATTCTTAGCCAGTGAGGACAGGAATTATAAATTTAACTAAATATAAATGAGACATTAATGATTTGCCTTTTATTTCACCAATTGTGCACAAGAATCTTTAACAGGAATTACAAATTAAAATATACACAATTACATTTATTTTTTTTCCTTCACAGATTAATATGGCTGATAACGAGACCAAAGAAGAGAAGAAAAGACGTCAAACTAGAGAAAGACAAGAGAGATGGGCCGCCCAGCAGACACCGGAGGAGAAACAAATTTGACGAGAAAAAGAACGCAAAAGACTTGCAAATAAAAGAATATCAGCTGCAAAAATGAAAGATACAACCAAAAAAAATAAAAAGATAATAAAGCATTTACAAACTGTTCCTAAAACATCAGATGACATTTTACAAGATACCAGTCAAGACAGACCAAAAAAAGCAACTACAAAAACAAAGCATTTACAAACTCTTACTAAAAACTTACAGGACATTTCAACCAAACAAGGACATCATATACCAAGAAAAGCCACGAAAAAAACGAAACATTTCATGACTTTTCATCTGATGAATATGAAAGTCAACATCCGATATGCTTTGCAAATTGTCCTTTACTGAAGTCTTTAGCAGTAGAGGTTCATAGTTGTGGGGACATGAGTACTCAATGTCAATTTTGTGAGGCTTATTATTTTAAACAGGAGAGACCCAGAGATGGACAATTTATTAGTTGTTGTCAAAAAGGAAAGTTCAAACTTCCAGAAAGGAAACAATTTCCAACCTATTTACAAAATATTATGACTGAACCTACTTTTCCAAATTACAAAAATTTTAAGACAAACATAAGATCCTACAATAGTGCCATATCATTTGCATCTATGGGGGCAACATTGGCTGCTAATGTACCAGGACATGGTCCTTACTGTTTTAAAGTCCAAGGACAAATTTATCATCGGACTTCACATTTACATCCAGAGGAAGGAGAGCAAAGAAAATTCGCTCAACTATATGTCCTAGATACAATGGAAGCTGTTGACCAACGTATGCAGATGGAAGAAAATAAAAAATGCTTACCCAGTGTTTTTATAGAGCTAAATAACATTATGGACAACAATCCCTACAGTAAAGCTTACAAAAAATTGGCAGAAGTAGAAAATGAACAACTACTTCATGCACAAAGACATCAATTACCCATGCCAAAGGTTAATATGGTGCTTAAAAGAGACAGACATACTGATAAACGTCGTTATAACTTGCCAACATCAAATGAGGTTGCAATGGTCTTTCAGAATGACGAAGGAGAACCACCTTTTTTAAAGAGACATTAGAGTATATCCCAGAAATGAGGAGCAACCATTTATTAATATTAATATCTTAAGTCCAAATTTAGATCCAATGACATATCCCATCTTTTTCCCACATGGAGAAGCAGGTTGGCAACCAAAATTAACCCTTCCCAGTTACCCAAATGCTAAAGCCAGAATCCGAAATAATGTTTCTATGCTTGAATTTAAAGTTGCTCAAATTTCCATTAGAGATGAATTTAATCCAATTTTATGTGGTGGGAAACTAACACAACAATGGATTATTGATTCATATTTGCAAGTTGAGGCAAATAATTTAAACTTTATAAAATATCAACAAGATAAACTACGTGTAGAACAATATTGTGGACTCATGGACTATGTTGCTGACGTGGCTACAAGCAGAGACATGACAGCTGGCAAAGCCATCATTTTACCATCTTCCTTTCAAGGATCTCCTCGAAATATGAGAGAAAGATACAATGATGCTATGGCTATTGTGACAAAATTTGGAAAACCAGATTTATTTGTGACATTTACATGTAATCCACAATGGCCAGAAATTAATCAAAATCTACTTCTTGGACAAAGTGCTTCAGATCGACCTGATTAAGTAGCCAGAGTTTTTAAGATCAAATTAAATGAATTAATACGTGACTTCACTATAAATCAGTTATTTGGCAAATGTCTTGCTTATGTATATACCATTGAATTTCAAAAAAGAGGCCTTCCACATGCAAATCTTCTCATAATACTTCAAGAGAAAGATAAATTAGATACTTCGGACAAAGTGGATGCAGTCATAGTTGCTGAACTACCAGATCCAGAACTATATGGTAGACTATATGAGATTGTTACTCATCGCATGATTCATGGACCCTGTGGAGACCTTAATCCACAATCACCATGTATGGAAAATAATCAATGTTCAAAAGATTTTCCAAAAGATTATAGAGACAAAACATATGCAAATTGTGATGGATATCCACTTTATAAAAGAAGAGAAGGAGATAGTGCCATTATTCGTGGAAAAAAAGTGGACAATAGATATGTAGTACCCTACAATCCACATTTACTCATGAAGTACAACGCCCACATCAACGTAGAAGCCTGCACTTCCATCAAATCCATTAAATATGTCTACAAATATATTTACAAAGGTTACGATGCAGCTACTGTAGTCGTCAAAAGTGCAGACAACCCTGAAAGTAGTGAGTTAGTACATGATGAACTTGCATCTCATGTAGATGCTCGCTATGTCAGTGCACCAGAAGCTATGTGGCGGCTTTTAAAATTTGAAATGCATGATAGATCACATGCAGTATATAGGTTAGCAGTACATTTGCCACAACGACATTTAGTCTATTTCCATGCTGGAAATGAAATGAATGCATTGGCCCAAAGTGAAGATCGTCACACTACACTAACTGCATGGTTTGCATTAAATTCCACTGATGCTGAAGCAACACAATACTTATATATTGAAATTCCATATCACTATGTTTTTGTGAATGGATTATGGAGAGCAAGAAAAACCAGAGGCAATAAAATAATTCCACGAATTTACACAGTCAGTCCAAGAGATGTTGAACGTTTTTGCTTACGGATATTACTTTTAAATGTTCCAGGAGAACAAAGTTTTGAACAATTAAGAACTGTTAATGACATTGTATATGAATCCTTCCATTTAGCTGCAAGACATAGAAACTTACTCGCTGATGATACAGAGTGGGAAAGATGTTTAGAAGAAGCAGCACAATGTCAAATGCCACGACAGATGAGAGAACAATTTGCTTTTATTTGTATCTTCTCAAATGCTCCAAATGCATTAGCTTTGTGGGAGACTTTTAAAAGTAATATGGCTGAAGACTTTATGCGACGATACAATGAACCCATTGCACACTTAAAAGCGTTAATGGAAATTCAAGAAGTCTTTTTAACTCATGGATTAAGTTGTGCAAGTTTTAATTTGCCTGATCCAGGTCTTATAGATGACATTAACTTTGAAGACTATGACATTCAACTACAAGCAGAAAGAACAGAAGAAAGACTTGCAACTTTAAATACACTACAATTGCAAGCATTTCATGCCATTAAAAATGCTATAGATGATGACATGGTGACAGAGCGTTATTTCTATCTTGATGGACCTGGCGGATCAGGGAAAACATATTTGTACAATTTATTAATGAGTTCAGTACGAGCACAAGGAAAAATAGCAATGGCGTTTGCCACTACTGGAATTGCTGCACTTTTATTAGAAGGTGTAAGAACTGTTCATAGTGGATTTAAACTGCCAGTGCCTATTTTGGAAAATTCTGTGTCAGATATTCGCATGACATCCTTACAAGCAAAGAAATTGAAGAAATGTAAATTAATTATAATAGATGAGGCCACAATGATGTCATGCTATGCCCTCCAATGTATTGACCGTTTGCTTCGTGAAGTCATGGATAATATTTTTCCATTTGGTGGAAAGGTAATGTTGTTGGGTGGCGATTTTAGACAAACATTACCTGTCGTTGTACATGGAAATCGAACAGACATTATTGAAACATGTATAAAGTCAAGTACAGTATGGAAACATTTTACCCATCTTCAACTGCAACAAAATATGAGATCAGAAGGCCAAACTGATTTCAATGATTGGCTTATTAAAATTGGAGAAGGCAGAACAGAAAAAATACTACATTTACCTGACGACACTGTAGAGATCCCACCTCATATGATTTGTCAACAAGATATTATATCGGCTATATTTGAAGGGAGCATAAATAACGAAGAATATTCCGAGCTTGCCAACCAAGTTATACTGACGTGTAAAAATAAAGATGCATTAATCCTCAATAATGAAATCTTAAAAAAAAATAATGCACCACAAAGAAATTATCACAGTGCTGATTCTGTACTTGCTGATGACAATGAAAGTCAGGCAAGCTTTTCAACTGAATTCATTAACTCTTTAACTCCTTCTGGAATGCCACCACATATTTTGCAGCTAAAGAAAGGTGCAATTATCATGTTACTGCGAAATATGAACCCCAAAAAAGGCCTATGCAATGGCACAAGATTAATTGTTCAACAATTAAAGGACCATTTTATAGATGCTGAAATTTTAACTGGGACCCATAAAGGAGAGAGAGTTTTCATACCAAGAATAGATTTAGCACCAAGTGAAAGTAGTCTCCCTTTTATACTTCAAAGAAGACAATTTCCCATTATTATGGCATTTGCCATGACCATTAATAAATCACAAGGTCAAACTTTCAAATCTGTGGGTATTTACTTGGAAGAACCAGTTTTTGCACATGGTCAATTGTACGTTGCATTGTCACGCTGCAAAAATCCACAGGCTATTAAAGTTTACATTGAAAACAATGAAAGTCAAGGTGATTTATTAGAAGATGGACGTATTTTTACTAAAAACATTGTCTACTATGAAGTACTATAACTTTGCAGGATACAAACTAAAGCCATGCAAACATTTTGGAAAAACATTCAAAAATACAAAACAATTGGTTGTTTAATTCAGTCATAATTAATGGAAGTCATGTTTATGGATAATTCGCCTCACAAAATACTTGCCTTGCATTTCTATGAAAAATTATGTTAAAATGTTAAGTCACTATGTTAATGTTTCTAATGTTACAAGTTTAAAAACAATATTTTCAAGTTATTTCATTCAACATATTACAAAGTTCATGTTAAGAGCTCAAGCACCTTTTAAGTCACAATGTAAATATTCTCTGTTATCTTAAGATTACTACCTACATTAATGTTTATCGCCAGTTTATGTGCTCAGTAATGAATTACTTTAATTACGTACGGTTTAAGGAGAGTTTTTACTGTATGCCTTCCTCTACATTCAATGTATATTAAACTTAACAATTATTCTGATATAAATTGCATGTTAATACTGATTAATTTAAAGTTAAACTGTTTTTACATTCAAATGTTAATACTTTTAATTCAAAATTATGTTACAAAATGTATTTACTATGTTCCTGTTTATAATGTTCAAAATTAGACAAATGTTTTGCAAAAATTACAAAGTTACATAAAAAATAAAGTTCAATTTTAAAAATATATACTTTCAAGGTTATTGCTTACATATATTTTAAACTTCATGTTAAAATTCGGCACGTTTCAAAAAGTCTTTTTACTTTTTACTTTTCTCTGGATTCTGTGTATATTAAAGTGAACAATTCTTCAGATACAAATTTCATTTTAAAAAAACATTACATCAACGTTTTACAAAAATACATGTTCATATCACAATACTTAAAAGGGTCAAAAATATATTTAAATAACTAAACAACTTCACAAACATATACATCACATTGCCGTCATTTTTTGACGGGCAAGTCGCTAGTATCATATAAATAAGAGGTGGCAGGAATACAGTGACGATCTATACAGGAAGGATCTTAATACTAGTGATGACCTCAATACTTTCTCCAATCCAAAGAAAAAGGCAGTGCCAAAGAGTGCTCCAATTATTGAACAATTGAACTCATTTCACATGCCAGCAAGGTAATGCTTAGATTCTACAAGGTCAAATCCAACAATATATGGACCAGGAACTACCAGATGTGCAAGCCATGCTCCACAGAGGAAGAGGCACAAGAGATCAAATTGCCAATGTCTGCTGGATAATAGAGAAAGCAAGAGAGTTCCAGAAAAGCATTTTCTTCTGCTTCAAATACTATTCTAAGGCATTTCACTGTATGGATCACAACAAACTGTGGCATGTTCTTAAAGAGATGGGAGTGCCAGATCATTTCCTCCTCCTCCTAAGGAATCTGTTTGTGGACCAAGAAGCCACGGTCAGAACCGAACATGGGACAACAGAATGGTTCAAGATCAGAAAAGGAGTGCAACAAGGTTGTATATTGTCACCTTATTTATTCATCTTATATGCAGAGTACATCATGCATAAGGCCAGACTGGATGAATCCAAAGCCGGAATCAGTATTGCTAGAAGAAATATCAACAACCTCAAATATGCTGATGATACTACCTTGATGGCTGAAAGTGAGGAAGAACTAAAGAACCTATTGATGAGGGTTAAAGAATAGAGTGCAAAAGTTAGCCTGCTGCTCAACGTTAAAAAGACAAAGATCATGGTAAACAGCATTCTCACTTCCTGGCAAATAGATGGGGAAGAAGTGGAGGCAGTGACATAATTATTTTCCTGGGATCCAAGATCTATGCAGATGGTAACTGTAGTCATGAAATTAAAAGACGTTTGCTTCTGGGGAGGAAAGCTAGGGAAAGCTTGGACAAGCTAGTAAAAAGTAAAGATATTAAACTATCAACAAAGGCCTGCATAGTTCGAACTATGATACTCCCAACATACGGATCTGAGAGCTGGACCATAAAGAAGTCTGAGCGCCGTAGAATTTAAGCCTTCGAATTATGATGTTGGTGAAGACTGCTTAGAGTCCCATAGGCTGCAAGAAGATCCAATAAATCAGTACTTAAGGAAATCAAGACAAACCGTTTACTATAAGGTATGATCATGAGGCTGAAGGTAAAATATTTTGCCCATATCATGATATATGGCCAAGAATAGACTCTGATGCTGGGAAAGATTGATGGCACAGGAAGAAGGAGACGACAAAGTCGAAGATAGATGCAGTCACTGAAGCAATGAACATGAACTTGATGGAGCTCAAAGGGGCAGTGACTGAGATATGTACCTGGCGTGCTGCGGTCCATAGAGTCACGGAAAGTCGAACTCGACTGAACGACTAAACAACAAATGTCATCAGATGCAAGACACCTTGTGCATGAATCTTTTTGCATTCTGGTTTGTAAACAGTCATTACCATGTGTCTAATATTATGAATAAAACCAAAGTTCATATAATTAAAACAATTTTCATATCTTCTCATTGCATTAATCTACCGTATTCAACTAGTAAATGGAAAAAGCAGAGCAGCTTAAAATTGTTCTGGCCTTTAGATTTGATTCTGTGTAATATACCAAGTGTTGATTATACTGATTAATGCCTGTATTGGAGGAACAGGACAACTCACAATCATCTAGCAAATTATATGGAATTTTCTAATTGCTATAGAATTTTAGGATGTGTGTCTCAGGCAACTTTCTTCTTCATAGCTGTTTTCAATTAATTAAAAATATAAATAAAATTAATTTTAAAAATCATCATATGTTGCATGATTCAACACCCACAAATATATTTCATGTTTATACTACCCTACTTTCCCCATGGTAAACTGTGGTCAATTTTGTTCCTATTCCTGCCACAATTATATTATATATATATATATATATATATATATATATATATATATATATATATATATATATGTCAGACAAGCTTATAACTATGTATGTATGTACATATATATTCTTTTCAGTTATTTTCATATATACAGTATATACAAATATATATATATATACCGGTATATGTATATGTATATATATATATATATATATATATATATATATATATATATATATATACATTTTTCTGCATATGGAAAAACAACTTTATTATAATACACTGGTAGTTCTGGGTTGCCCTGCTCTCTCTCCTAGTACTTCTAGCCCTGTTTCTAGTTGGCACAATCAGAAATAAAAATTTTATTCAGCATAAATGCTGTCTCGGAAACTGCATATTAAATAAACATATAATGTTGTTTCCAATTCAGGGCACATATGGAAATTCCAGTGCACAAGTCAAGTGATTTTCTTGTGGCATGTGCTTACCATATTTTACCCAGCTTGCCACCAGTATTGTTAGGACAAGTTATTGGAGCACTGAGAAATGTGTAAACTAAACAGCAAGGTGCTGCAGTGTTTTGTCACCATAGAAGGCAATGCCTGCAATGATTTCTGGTAACCGAACAACAAAATCCCATTCCGGAGCACGGCGCAGATTCTTTACATTCTGGTGTCTTTGTGTACAAGAAAAGACAAAGTAGTTACAAGTTCATAACATGAAATAAAGTGTCTGATAACAAGGTTGAAAGATAGCAGCCTTGTTAGCTGTTCAACTTCTAGAGGTACAAATATGAATTATTAAATACAGAAAGGGCATGTGCAAAGTCATATCTCTATGATCCACATTCTTCATCTGTTCTTATGCTTTTTTTCTTTATTTTGTCATTTTATGCAATTTTTTTATAATTTTACTATTAACTCTTCCCTCAATTGAAAAATGAATTGCCAGGTTCAAATCAAGACACTTCTAATCAACTACTTCTTTCAAATGTGACCATTGTGATAATGTTTGTAGGTACAGATTTCAAGGCTGAACAAAAGATAGGCTTGAAACATATAATTGAGGGGCCTGAAGAATACAGAAAAGGGAGGTGTGCGAGTCATACATTTTACATTGCTAAAGTGTGTATAATGCAGCTTGAGAAGGAGGAAATGGGAGAAACACGCAATAAAAATAGATAGGGTTTCAGTCTGGGGTTTTATCACAACATGTTTTTAGGGAGGTAAAGGAACGGGAGTGGTCCAAGAAGCTTACATCTGCTTTAGTGTATGGAAATGTTTACTCAGCCCTGACACAATTACTGCAAAACCAGTAATATTGTGTAATTCATAAATCCATGAACGTTCTTTTCAGTAGTACAAAGGGCATCTAGATTACCTGTTTGTTAGCATTTTGATGAATTGCCAACTGGAGCATGGTGACTTTTTATAGAGCATCATATAGGTGTGAGAACCCATAGAATATGGGGGAAAACAAGTAAATAGTTGTGCTGAAACTAAGATTGTGGATCATTTGGCAGATTCCCTTCAAAATATTGCAGCACAGTATGGGCCTCATTCAATTGCGATTTGGCCAATTGAATAGTGCTCTAAATAAGCACAGAACATATATTTTTTAAATAATTTTTTAGTTAGTGAAAACCTTGCTTTTGGATAGATGTTTACTAACTAAAAACTTCTTTAAAAAATATGTTATGTGCTTATTTAGACCCCTATTCAATTGGCCAAATTGCAATTGAATGAGGGCCTATGTGTATAAGACACTGGTGTTCATCAGGCAACCCAAAGGCAGCATGCAACCATGGAGTGCTTTCCGCATGGTCCCATTCTGTTCTCCAAAGACTGGGAGCATAGGCCTTTCCATGGCACACTGGTTCTTTCTCCCTTTATGTATAGCATATTACAATATATTGAGTTGCAGTTGTGATCTTTATTATTTTTTCAAAGATTTCCTGCCTTCCTTTTTTTCCATATTCTAGCATACTTTTCCCTCTTATGTCTGTCGCTTTTATTATATACTTATATTTCTTTCACAATTTCTCTCTAATTATTTCCCACTATCCTTTTTTATTTTATTTTCTCTTACAACTCCTCCATTCTTATTCCTCTTCTGCTCCACACTCCATCCCCCCTTCCCCAATCTTTTACTTTATTTTACAGACAATCCTAAATGGCTTTCTCAGCCCCATACACCTACTTCTCACTGCCAGACTATATCCTATGACTTGAGGATACAGGCAGAGGAAATTAAACAACCACTGTGATCAACTTTTCCCATATAAATTTTTGAACAACTATACATGATAATTGGAAAATGTTTTTAAAAGCAAAAACAACATAATCTTTACATTTTGCAACTTTTATATGCAAATTTTCTTTACTCTAACCAGCTGATGTTACGTTCTCAGGTGGGTAAACTAATTAGATTCCATATAGGAATGCTGATAGTAATGCCGACCTCCCCTTGCGCAGATAGACAATTCCTGTGCACTGACTCCTCCCACCTCAGAAAGTTGAGCAGCTGAAGCCAAAGGGGTAGATTTCTTAGCAGCATAATTGCATGCAAAAGATGATAAACTGTATTTTTTTTAGCTTCTAATTCTATTTTTAGGTACATTTTAAATATATAACAACTGGTAGAATAATGAGAAGCATATACAGTTGGGCTTTATGTCATGGAGTGTGAACATTTTACAACTTGTGTGTGTGTGACAAATGGAGCTAATGACTGATCCTCAGGCTATAGCTGAAGGCATCGTTATATTGTACAAGTTAAGTTACACATAGATATTCTCTAGCTCTCTTGCCTTGCAATGAATTACACTATTGTCCTACAAAAATATAATGTCTATTTCTGATGCCTCGAAAGAGGGAAACTACTGTTCTACAAGAATACATGTATACTGACCTATACATTTTTTCTGTCATATTATTGTGGTGAAATATGAGATAATATTGGCCACTTTTTTGCTTCTTCATTGAAAAATAGTTCTACATTCAGAACTTGTGTATTGCTATAACTGACTGTGACCTTTACATTTAAATTCAATTGCTTAATAAATTATAATATTCATGTATTGGGACTATTCCCAAATAACAAGGTGTAGTTGACGGAACTTGTCTACTAATCATTACAAAATTATTCTGTCTCACTACTCCAAGACCATCAGTCACATTAAATTTGAAGCTTGTGTGTGCAACGTGAGACCAACAACGGCTATGAGCTTGAAAAGTTGCGGATTTACAGTGCTATTAAATTAGAACATGCTGCATGCTACAGGCTTGAGAGGCAGACCCGTAAACCATTTTAGCTCGTCGGATGTGGAGCAGTGAACATGATAACGCTGTCAATATTATATTCTATTACATGCGAGTTCCAGAATATGTGTTAACAAATTGATTGCCAAAATCGATATAACACGGAAAATAAACATGAAATAAAGTATTTTATTTGGCCGATTTGCAAGCTTGAGAATGTTGTGCTATTAATTCTAAGACCTTACATCACTTTCCCTTTCAATGAATGTACAGTAGTGTGTGTATATGTGCATTTACAGTGCTAGGGATTGGACTTTACCCCCCTTGTGGGTCTTCTCTAGCACTCTGCTTCTTGGCTCCATTTGCGAGTTACGAGTTTGAACAACAGTGATTTTGATGCAATTTAATAGTGCAATTGAAAACGTAGCAGTTACAGGCTTGAGAGATTTGCCGCTGCGAAGTTCCCCATCCCATATGCTTTTTTCTGCCTTTTTCACACCTAACCCGCAAGTCTTCTGTGGGTAGCGTTAAGAGGCCAATTTAATAGCGATAAGTCTTGCGGGCTACATTACGGGCTACGTTTTAACACGTAGTGGGAATTTAAAGGGGCTGCATGTTGGCTTTTGTGGGTGCACCTGGAGGGAACACTGCTGATCAACCACAAAATAATGTGTAACCCTAGACACTTCTTAAGGAACCCTGATTTGTACAGAGACCTATTAACTCCTATCTTGAAAAGGTGTAATATATAATTGTGTTTATTTATATATATATATATATACAGTATATATATATATATATATATATATATATATATATATATATATATATATATATTTATATATACTGTATATATATATAGACAATGGATTAGAGCATTTGTTCCGAGTCCACGTGGGTTCCTGATAGGAATTAACCCCTTGAGTACTGGGTTGTGTATTACACTTGGTGCTGTATAATGAAATGGACATAATAATAAAACATCATATATAAGTGCCAAATAATGATGAACAAAAAATCTGTGGAAAAGTTTGCTGTAATTTTCAGCTCTCTCGCAATGTTTCTGGGATGGGTGATTAACATAGCTAGCGAGATTTACTTTGCTCTTAAATATGGTGTAATCTGCGATATAGGTGGTTAAAACGGAGGCCTAAATTACTTTGTAACAAAAGATGGCTGCTTGTTTGTTAACTGAGCCACTAATAACTTGAATTAAGGGAATCTGGTAATAAATTGATGCATTTAATTTAGCAAAAGAAACTACTTATTAACTCTAGCAAAAATGGCTGCTTGCTTTGTTAGCTGTAGCTACTTTTATAAGAACTTGAATTAGGCTTCAAGAGAATATATTTAGGTTGGCAAATTACATTTTGCAATCTTGAGGAAAGTAAAGTTTGTACTATTGTAAATATCAGCCAGTTTAAAAGATTACAACAAAACTGTCCACACCAGAGGGCTCACAAGACACATACCAGCATAAAAGGACACCTTGGGATTGTGTTTATTAAAATATATAAGTGCTTGTTAAAATATACAATCAGGTATAGAAGTTGTATATTAACTTAACCAGATAATGTTGTGATTAAATATGCCAGTGGACATACAGTAACTACGGGTACCAAAGAGCACTCGTAAAGGCTTTAAAATCCTTTGCAATGTGCCTCACTAGCCCTTAAATAGACACTACAATGTCTCTGGCCAAGCACCTAATTCCCCAAATCCTGCAAGGAGGTCCTTAAAGGACCCCTCCTTGCTCCTACAATCAGCCCCATGCTGCAGGGGGTCTCAATTGGGACCCCCTGCCACCTATTAACTCCTCATAAAATTTCCCCGGTACCTATTAACCTCCCTATAAGCCAGGGAGTTAACCATTTAGATGCCACAGGTTAATTAGTGACTTGGGTCCTCCATGGCTTGTGGGGAGTTAATATGTGGCAGGAGGTCACGATCGGGACCCCCTGCAGCATGGAGGGTTCATTGGAGATGCAAGGGGGGTTCTTTAAGAACACCCTTTGCAGAGTCTAACTTTAATTTCCATAGGATCTGTAGACTTCATGGTTATGTAGATGGGGTGATCAAGCAGTGAGCGCGGATAGGGGATGCCAGGGGATTTCTGCCAGCGGGGATACAAATGGAAGAATTCCCTATTAGCTCATCAAGCCGATTCTCATCCGTACAGCTTTGTTTGGGTGCCTCCCACACTGAAATCTCTTATTGACAATGGCAAGGGTTTACAGATGAGAGCCTGAGTGCTCTAATCTAGGGGAGCTAATGTTTAACATAGGGTTGTACCTTAGGGTAAAAAAGCTCCTGCAGACTTTTTACTGAATTACATGGGGCTTTGGGTTAGGAAACTGCAAAGAGAAAACAATTGAAATGGCCTATACTACATATAATTGTATAAGTCACTTAATAAATTAAAGAGACAAGGAAAAAATGTTTTTCTTTGTTGCATCAGAAAGAGAGTATTTGATAATGTGTTACAGTGTGTTTTCTTTTTTTAAACAAAGGTATCAGGGCACAGAAATGTATTCAGAAGCTTAAGTGCTTTTGGGTATCTTTAAAAGATATCACATATAATAGTTGTCAAACTGCGAGTTGTTGTCACGCTTGCGAGCTTCGCAAAGCGAGGCGAGCCATTAGTTGTCACATTGCGAGTTGTCGTCACTCTTGCGAGCCTTCCGAGCTCGGAGCACTGAGATGCTCATCTACCTGCGAGCCGTTGTGGCATTGAAACATGTGGGTCTTAGCCTGCAAGCTGTTGAGGAACGCGGGACTTAAATTCTGACCTATGAAATTCGGGGATAAAAAAAACGACCTTGCAAAAATACAAATGGCCGAACTAACTAAAAAAAAAAAAACTCACACACAGGATGCCTGGTAGTGAGGTTGCACGCAAATTAAAGCCGAGTTTCGGCACTCGAAAATTGGCTAAGCGAGAAAAACATGGCGGACGAAAAAAATTAAAACGAGGCTAAAGGAGAACGAAGCACACAAATCACCGCCAGGCACATACGAGTTAGCCAGAAAAAACCTCGGAATCTCAGAAGCAAAAAACCAACCTCGCAAAAATACTAATTTAATGTCCAAACCGCAGAAATCGACAAACATGAAAAACAAGAAAAAATATATAAATAATATTAAAAAAACACACACAGCACGGGGGCAACGCCAGGACGCCTGGAAGTGAGGTTGCATGCAAATTTAAGCCGAATTTGCTGAGTTTAGGCACTCGAAAATCGGCTAAGCAAGAAAAAGCTAAAGGAGACCGAGGCGCGCAAATCACCGCCATGCAAGTACGAGTTAGAAAGGTAGGAGATACAAAATATACCATTACAACGGATGGAAAATGCTCGCGAGCCAAGTAACGCATAGAAAAAAGCTGCCATTTTACAATATTAACTTGCAAATAATAATATTACGATTCTAAAATGGCGCTTTACCCACCTAAACAAACGGTTTGGTCTTGCACACACAGCGTATTTACACTGCACACTTGGCACATTGCTGACACTTTCTCCTCAGGTGATCAACAGTTTCTGATGCAGGAAAATGCAAACAGATTGTTAGCTCTTCAGGATATTGATTGCTGCATATTAAATATAAATAGGTAAAGTATATTCATTTATTAATTCATATGAATTTATTAATTCACTGTACTAGAAAAATTGTATATTTTACACTGTACTTCTATATCTGTCTTCGCCGAATGTGATTGTTGCAAAGCAGGAAACTTGAAGTACACAAGGGGAGAGGCTTGCAATGAGTGCGGAAGGCGCTTAGCGTGGGGCTCACAATGAGCGCCGAAGGTCCTCAGAGGAGCAAAGGCCTTACATTGTGTGGCAAACAGCATTGCTATGACTTCAAATTGTTTTTGCCATCATTTTATTACGGGCAATTCGCTAGTTTATATATAAAACACAAGTTATACAGCCCCATTAAATACCAAGCCGGCAACAGCACACCCACAAAGGCTGCGGGCTTGAGATTCTGCTGCGTTACAGAGCTATTACATTCAACCATGCCTCGACCAACGGGCCAGAGACACAAGACCGTAAATCAATCTTGCGCACGTTGTTGTTAATTAGCCAAACCTGTAGTTACGAGTTTAGACAGAGCCAATGGTAATAGAGATCATCATCATTACATCACTGAAAAATGTAGGTTAGATTTCAATGCCTTACGGGTTTCAATTATGAGTTACGATCGGACCTGCATTCCAGAAATAATGCAATATTAATAAATCAGTAAATATGATATTCTAGTCCATGCAAGTTGCATTATTTGTATTAACACATTGATTGCCGGGATCGATATAACACAGAAATTAAATATGAAAAAAAAATGTCATATTGCAGATTTGCGAGCTTGCGAATGTTGTGCTATTAATACCTAACATCACTTTCCCTTTCACTTTATGTACAGTAGTGTGTTTATATTTGCATTTACAGTGCTACGGATAGGACTTTAATCCCCTCTCTAGTACCTGTAAGCTTTTTAGCTCCATTTGCGGGTTACAGGTTTTAACGCCAGTGTATTCGTAGCAATTTACCAGCGATTTCCGACTGTAACAGTTACAGGCTTGACAGATCAAAGGATTTGCGGCAACGTAGTGCAGATTTCGACATCCCAAAGTTTTTTTTTCGCCTGTAACCCGCAGATCATTTGGGGTTAGCTTTACAAGGCCAATTTAATAGTCGTAAGTCTTGCAGGCTCTGTTACGGGCTACGGTTTTACAGGAATTTAATAGGGCTGCTAGTTATTTACACATTTTTATAAAACAAACATACAATATGAATGATAAATTAGTATTTAACAAAAGAAACCTTTACAGAGATACTTAAATCCGTTCCCCATCATATGCTTAGATTCCTTTGATTAAATCCTCTATAATAGGGCTGTGAAAGTCCAGTCCTGGTGAGCCCCACACAGGCCTGTATTTGTGGATATCCTTTCTGTGCACAGGTGAGTCAATCAGGACGACTAAAGAAACAATTCACTCACATGTATGCAGCAGGGATATAATCAAATCCTGGCATGTGTGGGGCTCTCCAGGACTGAACTTGCCCACCCCTGCTCTATAACATCAGCTATTACATTTACAGGCAATACATGTCTCTTAATGGATATGGCACATAATATGAATATGGCACATATTATGTTTACAAACCATAAAGTTCTATGATGAAAAGCATTCACACTTTCTTGAATCAAGCCATAGATCATTTTAGGATAACATTGGGAACCCCCCCCCAAGAGATCTGAGCACTCTGAAGTTTACTGAGAACTCTTTACCAATGCTCATAATTTGCAAAAAGCTAATTGTTAAAGCCACATGGAATAAAACAGGTGGTATATATTGCCTATAAAAAGCACATCAACTCTCAAAACCACAGTTATTGCCATCATGGAGTCTGCTTATATGAGAGATGTGAGAGCTGCTCTAAGTGAGGTATGAATGCACTGGAGAAGGATGCATGCTAGACACCAGGTTGTGAGAACTTTGAGAAGGGTAAGACTGAGGTGTGGAAGATAGGAGAGGATGCTAGTGAATGTGGATAAAAGGAGGCCTGGAAAGCATAATCCACGGAGATTGGCCATGAAATGCGTTACATGACTAAACCCGGCCGTTCTGTGTATTGGCAAGCTATTTGGGATCTATCCCTCTTTACCTTCGCATGTCTTCGGCGGCACTGACAGCTGCAGTTTCAGGAGCCATCCGGCAGAGGGCGCTGTCAATTTTCTGGAGCCGTCATGTTTGATGTAAGGCAAAGAACTATTCTCTCCTCCGATGTGGCGCAACTCAACATAGCTGAGTCGACAGCAAGGCCATCGATATGTTCGCCGCAGGCACTCGGCCCCACAGGGCCTCGGGCGCGCCTCTCGTAGCTCAAGGCCTCTTCTGACGGCGCACCTTATATGAAAATCGGCAGCGTCATCTGACAGTTGACAGCAGAATTGCAGCTGTCAGAATTTGCGAAGATGAAGAAGGAAAGGACCGCCATTTGTCCTACGAGTGAAAAACCCTATATCCAAACTCGCAAATATTGGTGAGTAAAACTTTCCTGACTGATGGGATATATACCTAAGTTATGGAAATAAAACTCTGTATATGTTAATATAGATTTAAATACTATACACTATTTTATTTTCAAGTATCATACAAATACATAAATGTGCAGCATCATAAATTATCCTCAGGGAGATATTAAGGGGGTAAATTACAAAAATTATAGATGAGTTATTTCAGAAAGAAATGAAATACCTATTTATTTCAGGGAATCATGAGAAAGTATCCCATGTCAAACCAGCAGCACTGCGTATAACAATGTGATACACAATAGATAAGGAAACTTTTGATATGATGTGTTGTGTGGTTTCTATGTTCCTTTCAGTAGGAAGTGTAGCAGCACATATCCTGCTAGCAGCTGGACATATGACAAGATAAGTTACAGAGAAAAAAGAAGAAGCTGTTACAAAACACACATTATTGCAGAATTGCATACAAATTCAGTTAAATAAAAATGTGAAATAATCTACAGATGGATTTTGTTAAATATTATATTGTAACAGCGATAGTTTTGTTTGTCCCATTATAAAAAAGAGAAAATTGCTGAAATGTAAAGGCTGTGTTGTCATCAGCAGACCTCTGTTTTTTAAAAAAGTATTTAAGAAAAAATCTCTATGTCCCTCCCACATCCCCAAATGTGCATCTTTAAAGGGATAGTCTTCATTTAACTGATGACCAGCATTAATATGGATAATCCTATACATACTGAATGATAGACACAGCATCACCAATAAGCATGAGCTAGCGACCCCCCTCCCCCCAAAACAGCTCAAATCTGTCCTGATCCTTGTTAGCACTGGTGCTTTATTTCCTTTTTATAAGTAAAGGTGATGCTAACAGCTGATATGCACTCATGTGAGGCTTCTTTGTGGTGATATCAGTGTCTCTGCATCTGATATTGTTGTGAGGTTTCCATAAATTGCACAGCTTGGTGTTATGCTGGGCAATGCAATACAAGTTCAGTTTTAGCTGCCACTATACACTAATATCTGACACCACCATTCCTAGAGACTAAAGGGTACAAACAAGAGGGGTCTACAAATAAGTATAACAATATAGCATAAAATAGTCTGCTGTTGCTCTACCCAGCCATCATGGCCCATTCACTCACTTGGGAAGCGGATCTAGACCATCCTGTTAGACTTTGGCTCATCAATCTGCTCCAAGCTCCATATGTCTGCTACGACAAGCATCATATAAATAATAAAGATTTTTAATGAGCGATAGTATCTCCTGGGTGTTTGCACAAATTGTAAAGCACATTCTTAAGATAAAGAGATGTTGAAATATCATTTTATACTCTTTGACTTAACATAACCAGCTCATTGTATATCAAAATAGTGTCATCCTCTAAAGGTCATTACTCTTGTGTTCCTGCTAATAATTTGTCTTAGCTTACACAAGCTAACAGAAATATGGACAAAACCCTGCAATATATGCTGCAAGGCAGTGGGGCCCAGGCATAGGGTGGGGCAATTGTGGGGATGGCAAGCCCCACTCCGGTGCCTTCCCTCTCTTTCCCTTCTTCCTTTCCCTCACTTCTTCTCCTTTTCACCTTCTGCTCTCTACCTTCACATATTTCCTTTCCCTCCCTTTACCACATACAAAACAAAAGTATTTTAATACCGTCAGTACAGGATGCCAAGGCATAGAGCAACCTGCTGTAAGTGCCAGGTCCTGCTACATAAGTCACATGATATCACAAAGTACACTAATACACAGCACCTACTGACTAAGCAGTGTATGATGTATGCCTTCCACAGCACTTCCTGCTCAAGTTATTAAAATGCATTTCTTATTAGTAAGGGAGGGAAGGAAAAAAGGAAGGAAGAAAAAGGGAGAAGGAGGGAAAACGGAAGGGGAAGAAAAACAGGAGAGAGAGTCAGAAGGGGGAAGGGAGAGAGAGTGAAAGAAAGACAGACAAGCAGTGGAGAGGGAAGGCAAGAATGAGGGAGAAAGGGGGAAGAAGCTAGGAAGAGGGATGGGTAGAGAAGCAGTATATGAATGGATTTAAATACACACAAATATATATACATATGTTGTTTGTTATTGATTAGTTGTTCAGTCGTGTCTGACTCTCCATGACCCAATGGACTGCAGCACGCCAGGCAATCTGGTGTCTGGTTGTGGTAATTCAGAAAGTTTTATTGGCAAAGATACTGGAGTGGGTTGTAGTTCCTTCTCCAATGGACTGTGACTTTTCTGACCTCTCTGCTATGCTCAACTGCATGTACGGGTTTTGGTCGTAAGTCGTATGAGTCGTAAGTCCTGCGTGCCTCAAATGCGCGCTTCGCGAGGCTTGCAGTGCAATGAGTGCCTTCGGTTCTCATTGCAGCCTAAGTCCTGCGCGCCCCAACTGCTCACCTCGCTTCTTGAGGCTTGCAGTGCAATGAATGAATATCTCATCAGCAGCTGAAATCTTTAAGACTTTTCCTTAAAAAAATATATATTTTTGCTCATAAGGGATGGGAAATCTGGGAGTCAGAGCAGAGAGATGATGAGTTAAATGTTTTATAATGTGAAGCTGAATAACTCAGATTAAAGGAGGTGCCGGATAATCGGTGTTGCACCCATATTTGGAAAATATTGGTTATCAAAGGAAATAGAAATGAAAATAGTTAAATATGTCCACTTTGTATGGTATCCTATGGATCTAAATTTGTAAGCCTTAGGCCTAAAAGCATAACTGTAGTCCCATAATATGTTTTTAAGAATCGCATCCCATAATGTGGATTTTATATATATATATATATATATATATATATATATATATATATATATATATATATATATACTGTATAAATGGTGCCAATCAATAATGAATGAAATTAGTGGATATCTCCAATCATAAGGACATATATCCACCACTAAAAAACAATATATAGTATGAATCCGTAATCCTCATATTGCTAAAATAACTTTAATCCTAGGGTTACGGAAATATATGTATAAGCACCAGATAAAAAATTAGAATGTTTAAAAAAGTGGAGACATATATTTCATAATGGAGTATTGGACTATTAAATAACACCGAATTAAACACAGAATACTTGAACATTAGACACAGTTTTGTGCCAAAATATTTGACATCATTGAGGTATATGTGCTACAACCTCATATGAAATACTGCATTGTGCAATAATATCTGGCAAGACCAGGTTATTGGACGTCAGCGCAAGAACATTCTACTATTGGTAGTGTCAATATTTACATATACCCAGTACCCATTTAAAGTACTACCATATCTTGGGGCAACATATTCAACTGTTAATCATCCTATTGAAGCAAAGAGTTGCTTTTAATAGTCCAATACTCCATTGTGAAATACATGTTTTAAACATCCCAATGTTTTTATCTGTTGTTAATACATATATTTCAGTAACCCTAGGATTACAGCTATTTTAGCAATATGAAGATTACTGATTGATACTATATATTGTTTTTTAGTGTTGGATATATGTCCTTATGATTGGTGATATCCACTAATTTAATTCATTTTTGATTGGCGCAACATTAATATAATTCTTAAAATAAGCAGCATTTTTTATTTTTACTATATCTTTAAAATACATTTGATTAAGTTTTACTAGGTGTGAGGCATATTCAGTATAGGTTACATTTATAGTTTATATATATATACTAGGAAATAGTCCGTCAAAAATGACGGGAATACGTTTTCCCCACCTTGTGTCTCCTTCCCCCCTCCCCTGTGTCTCCCCCTGTGTCTCCTTCCCTGTAGGTAGCTCTGGTATAATGCCAGACAGGCAGGTAGCAGAGACAGGCAGGTGGCTCTGGGGTGTTGCCAGAAAGGTAGGCAGCTGTACACAGGCAGGTGGTTCTGGGATGGTGGTAACCAGGCAGTTAGCTGAAGACTGGCAGTTGGCTTTGTGGTAGTATTACCCCAGCTGGAGATAGCCAAGTGGCTCTGGGAGCTGCCACACAGCAGGTGACTCTGGGAGCTGCCAAACAGCAGGTTACTCTGGGACTTGCCACACAATAGGCAGATCTGGGTGCTGCTACACAGCAGGTGGATCAAGCAAAATCAAAGTCAGGTCCAGGGGGCAGGTGCAGACCGAAGACAAAAGGGGAAATTCAAACAACAGGCCAAGGTCAAATACCAAAAGAAACAGGAATCAGCTACATGCTGGGTTGAGGAGCAAAATCTTAGAGGCTCAGTCTAATTCCCAACTTATAGACTCTGGGTGGAGGTGATCAGGTGTTAATCACAACACTAGGTCCTGGAAGCAGAGGATGTTAGAGATTTAGACACACTCAACATATATCTGTCCCTGGTGGCAGAGCAGAAAACAACTGTGGACACCACACCTCAGCCTTGCTTTGCGGTCTGGAGATGGTCCTGATAATCAGACTATTTTAGCAGAATCCTGTGTACCGTATATACTTGAGTTTTTCAGCCCTATTTTTAAGGCTCAAAAGGGCCCCCTCGGCTTATCCTCATTCTCCCTCCTCAACCCCCCTCCTCAACCTAAACCCTCCTCCTCAATATAACCCCCTCTAAATACCTCCCCCCTCTCCCCTCACTTACCTGCTGCTGCTCCGGCCTCTGCTCCTTCTTGACCCGGCGCACATGTGATGTATTTAGGGGGGTTTAGGTTGAGGGGGGTTTAGGTTGAGGGGGAGTTTAGGCTGAGGAGGGGGGTTGGGGTTGAGGGGGGTTGAGGTTGAGGAGGGGGTTGGGGGGGTTGAGGATGGGGCGATTGAGGAGGGGGTTGAGGAGGGAGGTTGAGGAGGAGGGGTTGAGGAGGGGGGTTGAGCTTGAGGAGGGAGGTTGATGGGGGGTTGAGGAGGGAGGTTGAGGAGGGAGGATGAGGATGAGGAAGGAGGTTGAGGATGAAGAGGAGGGGGGTTGAGGTTGAGGAGAGAGGATGAGGATGGGGGGGTTGAGGAGGGGTGTTGAGGAGGGAGGTTGGGGGGTTGAGGTTGAGGAGGGAGGTTGAGGAGGGAGGTTGAGGAGGGAGGTTGCGGGGGGTTGATGTTGAGGGGGGTTAAGGTTGAGGGGGCTTTAGGTTGAGGGGGGTTAAGGTTGAAGGCGGTTAAGGTTGAGGAGGGGGGTTGAGGAGGGGGTTGAGGATGAGGAGGGGGGTTGAGGTTGAAGAGGGGGGTTGAGGAGAGAGGATGAGGATGGGGGGTTGAGGAGGGGTGTTGAGGAGGGGGGTTGAAGTTGAGGAGGGAGGTTGAGGGGGGGTTGAGGATGGGGGGGTTGAGGAATGAGGTTGAGGAGGGAGGTTGAGGATGAGGAGGGAGGTTGAGGATGAGGAGGGAGGTTGAGGATGAGGAGGAGGGGTTGAGGAGGGGGGTTGAGGTTGAGGAGGGGGGTTGAGGAGAGAGGATGAGGATGGGGGGTTGAGGATGGGTGTTGAGGAGGGGGGTTGAGGTTGAGGAGGGGGGTTGAGGGGGGTTGAGGTTGAGAAGGGTGATTGAGGGGGGTTGAGGTTGAGGAAGGAGGTTAAGGGGGGTTAAGGTTGAGGGGGGTTAAGGTTGAGGGGGTTTAAGGTTGAGGAGGGGGGTTGAGGAGAGGGGTTGAGGTTGAGGAGGGGGGTTGAGGATGAGGATGGGGGGTTGAGGATAAGGGGTTGAGGAGGGGATTGAGGATGGGGGGTTGAGGAGGGAGGATGAGGAGGGGGGTTGAGGATGGGGGGTTGAGGAGGGGGGGTTGGGGTTGAGGGGGGTTGGGGTTGAGGAGGGTGGTTGAGGAGGGTTGAGGTTGAGGAGGGTTAAGGTTGAGGAGGGTTGAGGTTGAGGAGGGGGGTTGAGGAGGGGGTTGAGGATGGGGGGTTGAGGATGAGGATGGGGGGGTTGAGGAGGGGGGTTGATGGGGGGTTGAGGAGGGAGGATGATGAGGGAGGTTGAGGATGATGAGGGGGTTAAGGAGAGAGGATGAGGATGGGGGTTGAGGAGGGAGGTTGAGGAGGGGGTTGAGGATGAGGAGGGAGGTTGAGGATGAGGAGGGAGGTTGAGGATGAGGAGGGAGGTTGAGGATGAGGGGGGAGGTTGAGGAGTGGGGTTGAGGAGGGTGATAGGGGAGAGGTTGGAAGAGACACAGGGAAGGGAGAGGTTGGAAGAGACACAGGGAAGGGAGAGGAGAGAAGAGACACAGGGAAGGGAGAGGGGAGAAGAGACACAGGGAAGGGAGAGGGGAGAAGAGACACAGGGAAGGGAGAGGAGAGGAGAGACACAGGGAAGGGAGAGGGGAGAAGAGACACAGGGAAGGGAGAGGGGAGAAGAGACACAGGGAAGGGAGAGGGGAGAAGAGACACGGGAGAGGGAGGGGGACACAAGAGGGGGACACAGAGGGCACAAGAGGGACACGGGGCAGCACATTTCCCACCCTCGGCTTATACTCGAGTCACTCATTTTACCCAGTATTTTGTGGTAAAATAGGTGCCTTGGCTTATACTCGGGTCGGCTTATACTCGAGTATATACAGTAATTTATTATTTTAATGCAGAGGCAATCAGAAGGAATTGAATATTTCAGCATTTAGGAATACTTTAAAGCCCATCCTCTGTTCTATTCTCTTCATTTGGACTGTAAAAACATGGGGCCATATTTTATTGCCCAATTCATAAATGTATACACACTAAAAACTGCTCTTAATATCGCCACATAATCTATTAGCTGCTCACAATCCCACTAAGAGTTCCCCGCCCACAATCATTATGGGCCAGCCAAAGTTGCAAAACCAGCATCTTGGTTTTAGCACAGCTCAAATCTTATAAGCTCTAAATAATAAAAGTTACACAAAATCAATATTCCATTAAACCCATAGCTCTAGCTCGCAAATAAAGTCTAACCTGCAACTGAAAAAAGTATCACTTTTTGGTCAAACATATTAAGAGTTCTGAATAGCAAGGCATTTTTCAAACACTTATTAGAGCTGTAACAGCAATTAAACACACAATACTGTACTTTAAAAGCACCGGAAGGCATGGAAAGACATTGGAATTAATTGTATAACAGTCTGGAACCCACAAATATGCAATTCAAAATATATTATAATATTGATCCTGGGGTTAATACATATCATGAAACTCATATGGACTAAAACAGATGATCTAATGCATTTTATAGAGTTCTAGAAAAATCACAAAATCACAATTAAATTCTGCTGCTAAAAGTCTTAACTAGTGTATGCATTGTGAATGTTTCCGCCAAAATTTGATAAAGGTTAGCAAGTTAACCAAGGGTTGTGAGTGAAGGTTGTGAGCGTACCCATCACATTAGAAGCAAAAATAATTATAGAGTGCTCGCTAAGGGCTAAAGATCAGCAAACTATCCATAGAGGCACTAAAATGTTAGCGAGACTGTTACTGAGTCATTCTAACAGAGTAAATTATATGTAACGTGCTCAATGCACACATATACACACTATTTATCACCCGTGGGAGATATATATAGGGCCTGCTGCTGACAGGGGAAAGGGTCACAGCTTAGGGCTTTATTGATTCTGAAGTGTATGAACGCTGCTACTTTAAATCTTCCAATCTGACTTTGAGGCACTAAGGGAGAATCTGGAGCCCAAAGCATATAACAAAAAGGGGCTATACCCTATAGGAATACGATGTTAAGTGTTTTACACTTCTTGGCCTCTGGGAGCTTTCTGTCAAATTAATGTATTGTTGGTGGGAAGGCCCAGTGCAACTACTCAAAGGTGCTGTATTATCTCCTCAGTGCCATGAAGAGGACAGACAAGAGGATAATTAACTTTCTCACAATTGGGATCAAGGTTAAGATTTTATCACATGGTAGGAAAAATCTAATGTATGCGGTGCAATTAATTGTATCCATGTGGCAGTAAGGCCTCCCAAAATGGAAGTGGCACTCACAAACACTTTTGTTTTCTCAATGTGCAAGATGTAAAACTAAAAGGTGGGTAGACAGTAGAAGACATCAAAATGAATGGATTACATGATATAGTTGTTTTCACTAGAACATAGATATAGGAGCATTTTCATACCTCGATGTACTTGGATAGAGCTTGTAATGACTTGTTTTTAATTAGGCTTCATCTCTATCAAATTTGGTAATGAAAAAGGGGAAGAAATGCAATTATTCAAATTATATTTAAACAGCATTACAATAGCAAGTATTGCCAGGACATGAATAGTCAGAAAATATGCTAAACAGGTTTTTGATCTAACTCAACATTACCTGTTGTTGATCTCCAACCAGTGCTACCAATACTACCAATTACATTACAAAACATACATTTTAACACTGTACATGTGTTGTGACCTCACTTAATAGTTAAAATATACGATTATGATTGTTTTGCTAACACTGTTTTGACCCAGACATGTTGACTTCAATTAACATTACAACAAAGCTTTTCAGTAGTCCATTTACAACATTATGTAAGGCTCCAAATATATAAACATATCCTGTAGTGCTGTAGTGCTGTACAGAGGAAGCGTATAGGGAATCATACAATATTAACAGCTGAAGAAGGGTAACATCTCTCAGTAGGGTTTTAACTAGCACTACAAGAGACTGAATTTATACGCAAGTATTTATCTCACTACAAGCACTCGCAAAGACTTAGGTGAACACATAGGCTGTATAGTAACTCTTACGGAAGCCATGTATTAGCACTTTAGGTAAATCTCCTATGTAGCGATTGTAAGGGTTTAATGTGGGAGGTAAGTAATAGCCACATAGCACCCTACGTGGTAAGTTCACTCTCAAGATTCCTTATAGGAGCCATGTAATTGTGCCTGAACTTTGTGGTATTGCTTGTCCTGAAAAATAAATGTATTTGGGGAGCTTTAGAACAAAATCTCAATACTATAACAGTTAAGAACTAAGAAAAACAATGCCACGGGATGTGGAAGATACATGAAACTGGACTATTCATGTAAAGATAATGTCATTCAGACCTTGTTCTGTAAAAATAACTCACTAACTGATAAGAGACAGGAAACCTCTGTCACACTATTACATTGTATCAACCACAAGCCACATATAACATAGGAAGATAACTTTGACACTGAGATTTATTTTTCTGATTATGCCCATGGAACATATGTGAAATTAAATACATTCTGCTTTAACTTACCTTTAGAGAAGGTGTGGCTCATTTCTCTTAAGGCTATGGTGGTTATTTACTATAGGTAAAATCGCTATTGTAGTCATTCAAAGCTATTAGTAGCCCTTGTAAAGTCTTAGCAAACATAACTTATTATTAACTAATTATACACATACAGTAAAACAGTGGGTCTCATCAGCCGGTTCTCATAAATAAAATAGGATTATGGTAGACACTTTAAACAGTTTACTTTTTACGAATCAATGCAAAACCAAAAGTCAAATGTAGTATCCTCCAATTCCAAATTTTCTGGATTTCAAAGCTGGTACCCATAAGCACTGAAAGGTAATAAGCCCTCCCTAAGATCTAAATGCCACTGCACTAGAGCATTGTTTGACATTTAAATGACAAGTTATATATTGCTGTTTTCTTTCTTCAATAAATTATCAGTTTTTGTTTTAACTAATTGGGAATTAAATAACCAACACACCAACATGTAATTGGAAGGATATATCTCTCCCTTCTGTTATGGTCTAGGATTCAGTGTTGTATAAGACCCTTTTGGTTTTGTGGGGGTACTCATAACATTTAAGAAAGTGTTAACCCTGTCAAAATATATGTATATTCTATAACACATAGAAGGGGAAAACTATAACACGAGCATCTAAAAAGGTGGATTAAAAGTTGATAAAGTGTATGAAAGGAAATAGAGGGAAGTAGAAGAGAAATTGAGGGGAGGAGGGGAAAATAAGGGAGGGGAAGGATAGGGAGAGGAAAGGAAGAAATAAAGAATGAAGAAAAAAAGGGGGGGGGGGAGTAACTTATTTTCACCATTGTGTAAGTTAAATTCAACTGAACAAATATTCCTAGTAGTGAAATTAGATGCCAATTTAGATTTCACTATCGCTTAACCCTCTAGTAATGAGACTTCGAGACTGGACAACTCAACAAGAGAATCTGAAACAGAGGGACCAAAATTGACTTTTGGCCTAATGAAAGAACTTTTACAGGAGTTGAAAGACTCAATAGTAACAGACCTAAACATAAAAATAGCCCATAATACATCAACGATTAAGGCAGTGATAGTCAAATCAGATGAATTAGAAAGACAGTTTAAGAAAACGAGGGAAGAATATCAACAGTTAGTGCATGAAACACAGAAAATAAATTTAAAACTACAGATATTAAAAAAACGTGATGCAAAAATGGAAGATTATTCAAGACCTCAGAATATTCGAATAAGAGGTATAAAAGAGGAGGTCCAGGACTCAGTCTTGGCCAAGTTCGCCATTGCTTTTTTGGCGTCTTTGGTCAAGCCGGAGGTCGGATCTGAGATTATAATGGATAGTATCTATCGAATTCCCCTGTCTAGAATTCTACCGAAGGATTATCCTAGGGATATAACAATTAGACTATATAATTTACATTACAAAGATACTATTATGAGGAAATCCTATGAAATTTGGCTTTTTGAGAGCCCTTATGAGAATTTGAAGATATTTGCGGATTTATACGCTGAGACTTTAAATAAAAGGAGACAGGTGAGAAGTATTACTAAAACCCTAAGGGAAAATCAGGTTGTCGACAAATGGGGTTTCCCCACAAAATTGATTATAATATTGGGCAAAAAGAAAATAATAGTAAATAGTGAAAAAGAAAAAGGTTTTGAACCTTACTAATCAAAAGCAAGAACTTACATAGACAGGGCGTAACTTTAATGTATAACAAGTGTGAGAGGAGGGGGGAGGATGGAGGAAATTGGAGGGAATTATGGGGGAGAGGTGAAAATGTATTGTGTCTTCCACTGCTCAGTAGGGGTGTGGTATAATTGGAAAATTAGAGCCTTAATAATACTGTTTTATATAGATACATTTCACGGATTGGGTTAGGGTACATTATTAAATGAATGGCTTTTGAAGTTAGATGAAAGATAGTTTTTTAAACCAGTTATATGAATATAAATAACTTCCTTGCAATGATTATTGCTTTAGTTTGAAATTAATGGAGTGGGATTTTGAAATTTTGCACAGTGTTGGATATCACCACTGTTAAAAGACTCATGTATTTTTAAGACGGATACCTTGGACGAATTAATGTTGTTGTGGTTAAAATCAATGTGAACCTATATGAAAACATTTTTTATATTAATTTCAATTAATTGGGATTTAGAAATTTTGCACATGTTGGAATTTTAGCACTATCGTAAAAAGATTTATGTATGCAAAGATAGGTTGCTTAGGGATATTGCACTAGCTAAACTTGCTTAATAGGTTTTCACTTAGTATATGGTTACTTTAGGAGAAATGCACTGAAATGAGTGGATAATGACTTCAAGAGTGAAGAATTAGTAGAGAAGGTATCTTGTTTGAGATTGGGATCACATATAATAGTTGTCAAACTGCAATTTGTGGTCATGCATGGGAGCCTTTCGAGGCGAGCCATTGAGGCATTGAAGCCTCCGAGCTTGCAGGACAAAGGTGCTCATTGCCCGGCAAGCCTTGTGAAGCGAGGAGAACAGTTGAGGCATTGAAGCACGCAGGACTTAAGCTGAAATGAGCGCTGAAGGCGCTCCTGCAGACATCGTGAAGCGAGGTGAGCAGTTGAGACATTAAAGCACATGGGACTTAGGCTGAAATGAGCACCCAAGGCACTCCTGCGAGCCTCGTGAGGCGAGCAGTTGAGACACGAGGGACTTAGGCTGCAAGCAGTTGAGGAACGTGGGACTTAGAAAAAAAAAAAAACACAAGTTCAAATTCCAATGGGCCAAGGACTACATTCAGTATCTAGGGATAAAAATCACGCCGCATACAAATTCCTTATATAGGTCTAACTATCCCCCGCTTTATAAGAGACTTAGTGAAGATATGCATAAATGGTCTAGCTATCCTATTTCATGGCTGGGAAGGATTAACTCCTTTAAGATGACAATTCTACCGAAGCTGTTGTATCTGTTTAGGACCCTGCCAATCCCCGTCAATCAGCTAGACTTGAAAGGGTTTCAAAGGAAAGTATCCCAATTTACATGGAAGGGCAAACCCCCCAGAATTAAAAAGGAGATAATGTACAAGCACAAAGATAGGGGTGGACTATCATTCCCAGACCTGAAGAAATACTATAGAGCGGCGCAATTATCGTTTATTCCCTTAATTCATTCAGGGGTTCACCAACCGCTATGGAAAACACTAGAAGACCAGTGGCTAAACCCTTACACCTGGGACACCCTGGTCTGGTTGGATGGGGTGCCGGAGGGTGTGGGAAAGATTAAGCACCCGGTTATTGCCAATACGTTAGAAGGATGGAAATGGGCCCTGAAACACACAAACCTTTTTAGACACCCATCCCCGATGCTCTCGGTATTTGGGCATCCACAGTCTCCAACAGGGATCAGCTCAGAGGCAAAATGGTGGTGGAAATCTAGGGGGCTGGATAGGCTAGGAGCTTGGCTAGGAACGGACATTCCAATAACATACGAATACTTGAGAGATCATCATAATATCCCTATTGATCAACATTTTAATTTCTGCAAAATCAGACATTTGGTCAATACTATAGGTAGAATGCAAGGCTCCCCAAAAAAAACATGGCTTTCGGGAATATGTCAAAAAGTTCCCCTGACTAAAGGAACCATAGGGGGTATATACAAAATTTATAATACACCTACAGAACGGGTAAGGGATAAATACATAGAGGAATGGGAGAGGGACATAGGAGAACACTGGGAAACAGAGAAATGGGAGAAAGTTTGGAAAAATATTTATAAAGGTTCACTAAACCACACACTTCTAGAAACCGCCATTAAGGTCCTCCACAGAACTTACCTAACCCCTGTAAGAATGGCGAAGTGGAACAAATCAGGAGGGATATATTGTACAAGGGGCTGTCAGACCCCTGGCTCATTCATACACATGTGGTGGGAATGCCCTAAAGTTGCTCAGGTATGGACAGCTGTGACAGATCTTGCGGTTGACATTCTCAAAACCCCAGGAGGGGGCTCATTAGATTCATGTTTATTGGGAATCCCAGACCCACGGCTATCCCCAACACAAAATAGGCTACTACAGTTCATGTACATGGCTACCAAGTCACATATCGCTAAACATTGGAAAACGGATACACTTGAGCTTCAGGCTATAAAAAACAAAATAAACTATCTAGCAGTAAACGAGCACATGACACATATTTTGGCAGATTCGGTCCAGAAATACTGAGACATATGGGACCCACGGTTAGCATATGCGGGCTAGCAAGGTGGGAACACAGGTGGGTAAGGCGACAGAGAGAAGGCAAACAAAAGGGGAAAAAAAAGAAGGGGAAAAACTAGGAGGAGGAGGAAACGTGAGAGGCGCTGGAGAGTCCGGCGAGGAGCTATGAAGTTCAGAAAGGTAAAACGAATAGAAATAATAATACTTGTTTTCTTATATATTGTATGTGAAAATACAGATGACACTACAGTTTTGAATTTTGTTCAAGTTTAGGTGTGTAAGAATGAATAAAGGATATGGGGGATTGATATGTTGAATTAGGTTTCTGGGATCAACAATAGATACCTTGTACATAGGAAGGTCATTTTTTAAGGGTAGTAAGAAGGGAAGGGCTATAGGCTTAGATAACCAGGCTTAAACCCGAGTATGAGTATAAATAAAGACAAAAAAAAACCCTATTAGAGATTGTTTTTCTGTTTTTTGTTTTATTTTAGAATTTCACATTTGGTTAGTTTAGTTGGCGTGGGTAAGATTTATTTAAGTTAAATGCTATATGCAATGTTGCAGGTAGGGTAAATACAGAGAACACTAGAAGGGGCATTTGGGGATTAAGGTTAATATTGCTAATTGTAATAGACCCCATTAAGCCTAGCCTGCGAGCTATGGATTACTGAGTCGATAAATGAAAAGTTACAGAGGAAAAAAAATAAAAAAAATAAGTTATACCCATTTATGGTTAGTGTTGTATTACTAGAAAACGGAAAAGGAGGGGGGAGAGTTCACGTTGATTGCAGAGTCAGGCTACAAATGTTTATAAAAATGGATGTAGAAGGTTAATTCCTGACCTGTGAGTCATGGCTTACTGATATATTGTTTGTTTAATGTTGGAAGTGACCAATAAAAACTATTGATGAAAAAAAGAAAAAAAATTACAACCTTGTTTTCTTGGGGGCAGAAAAATCTGACCTCGCAAAAATATGAATTTAATGGCCGACCCACGGAAATCGAAAAAGACGAAAAACAATAAAAAAAATAATTAAAACACACTCACACACAGCACAGGTGGAGAGCCAGGAAGCCTGGGAGTGAGGTTGCAAGTGATTTGGAGCCTTATTTGCCGTGTTTCGTCACTCAAAAATCAGCTAAGAGAGAAAAAAAATGGCGGATGAAAAACCTAAAAATTCCTGAAACTGGATGAGGAAATTCCTGAAACTGGAAAACGAGGCTGAGCAAAGCCAGGAATGCGGGACTTAGAAAATACACAATGACAAAGACCGTAACACTTACACGAACAACGCCAGGCACGCGGGACTTAGAAAATATACAACGTCAAAGACACTAACAGATACACCAATAAAATCTGACCTCTGAAAAATACGAATTTAACAGCCGAACCGCGGAAATCGAAAAGCACGAAAAAGAAAATAAAAAAAAAACTTTTAAGCACATTCACACACAGCACAGGGGGAAGCCAGGAAGCATGGAAGTGAGGTTGAAAGCGATTTTGAGCCTTATTTGACTTGTTTCAGCACTCGAAAATCGGCTAAGCAAGAAAAAAATGGTGGCCGAAAAACACAAAATTTCCTGAAACTGGTAGAAAACAAGGCTGAGCAAAGCCAGGCATGTGGGACTTACATAACAGCAAAAACAGTAACACTTACACGAACAACACCAGGCCAGACTTTGAAAATAAAACAAACGGCAGTCAGCGCCCCTCACACAGGGCCTCATTCTATTAGCGGCCGCAGCCGTTGCGGGGCCGCAAGCTATTCGGCTATTCTATTCCCTTACGGCCGGATGCTCCGGCAGGCTTGCGGCCGGTGCCTTGCTATCTCTTGCGGCCGCTCGCGCCGGAGGAAAGCCTTTGATATAAAACGGCCGCAAGAGTTTTGCAATTCAATTGCTCCGGGAAACCTCTCTGCAAGGCTAAAAACGAGCCGCTGCTTACTTGCAGGAAAGAGGTCTCGCTAGCACCAATTAAGCACATAAAATAGCTCAAATAAAGCCATCCTGCACTTTGAGAAGACTATAAAGGGATTTTAGGTGTTAGAAAAAATAGCACATAATTATCCTGTACTATTTTATTTTTAATATCCGTAAAATATCCATGTAAAAAGTCCAGAGTGCTTGGAGCACCTCAGACACACCCACGCCGCAGCCGGAAAATAAACAGTTAATTTGAACTCGGGTTTGGGCAGATGTGCAAGCTTGAGAGTGGGTTCCTTTTAATCCTCATGTCCCCCAATATGATCCCTAGCATTTACAGAGCTGTACAGTGCAGGCTTGAATTTATTTTTGAGTTTTTATATTTCACAGCTTACGGCCGGTTCCAAGATATGCGGCCGGCCGTAAGATGAGATCCTTGCGGGGCCGTATAATAGAATCGCGAGTTAACTGAACCCCCGCAAGGAATCGCAGCCTTACGGCCGATTTACGGCCGATAATAGAATGAGGCCCACAGTCAGCAGACACACAGAAGAGAAACACACAGGGGGAGATGTTGGAAAGAGACACATGACATTCCCAAGCACAAAATTTGCAGGTTAATGAACCAAACAGCATTGCCTGGCTTACAATTTTTTGACAGGCAATTTGTTAGTATACTAAACAATTGGAAAAGGGAAAAAGAAAGAGAGGGAGGGGAAAAACGGGGAAAAGGAAAAAAAAGGGAATTTTTTTGGGGGTTTGGAAGCACCGATTGGAAGAGTAAATGTAGTGGGGAAATATTTTAATATCTGAACCCCAAGAAGGTGAGATGAAAAATAAGTTATTTTGTGGAACATTTGGAAGAAGGGAGAAGGGGTTAAAAGAGTAGGAGGAAACGGCTGGTTTCTTAAAATGTGGATACAGACATAAAAAAGGGTTAGATCTTTATATGATACTTAACTCATTTTCCTTCCTTTATATCAATGCCCCTAGGAGGATTTGGGGGAAGGGAATGAGAGGAAAGGGGAGAAAATAGGGGGGGGGTCTTTTTCCACCTATTTTTTTCCCCTCTTCTTTCTCTCCCTCCCTTCTGGCATTTTCTTTTTTGGTCTTTGTCTTTTTTATGTACTCCGTCCTCCCCTTTCCCCTCTTTGATATAAGCCCCTATTGATTTATAGTTGGGTTAAACAAAGTGCGATCTGTCCCTGTGGTGATTATTTGCCAAAGGTCCTAATTTGAACTTAAAGAAGTTCTACATCAACTTTTCCTAACGGGATCCCCACATTTGTCCGGGGGCTATTCAGGATGGGAGGCATTGAAAACTCATTGTTAGAATGTAATAAGAAAGATAATAGAATAAAAGGAGTGTGTAAACAAATGGTAAATATATTTATTGACTTGTGGGGGAGTAGTTTCCAAGTGGCACTGGAGCCGTGTGAGCCCAAGGAGGGTCGGCAAGTTAAAATAAAAAGGGTAGATAGATCAGATGACAGGAATGTCAATATTAAAAATTGGTAGCCAGAATGTCCAAGGACTTAATGTGCTTTTTAAAAGACATATGCTGAACAGAAACTTTGGAAAATGTTATTTTGATATAATTTGTTTACAAGAGACACATTTTCAAAAATGTGGGGTCTCAACTCTTTTCAACAAAAATCTGAAATTAGAGGAGGAAATAACTTTTAGGGACCCCAATGGTCGCTATATTATATGGATTGGCTGTATTGAAAAAGCAAAGTTTACAATAGTAAATATCTATGCCCCGAACAGGGGCCAAAAAACCTTTTTGTATTGATTCGTTAAAACAATCAGTAGATATAGTAATAATAAATTGATAATTTGTGGAGATTTTAATCCATGTTTCAATCTAGACCTAGATAGGAAATCTGAGAAATGTCTTATACCAGACTCTCAAACTAAAAAAAATTAAAAACATTTTCAGAATCTTGTAATTAGACAGGGTTATATGATTCTTGGAGAATGTTTCACATAGATGAGAAGGATTTTTCCCATTACTCAAGTAGGCATCAAACATTCTCAAGATTAGATTATATCTTTATTTCAGAAGTCTTAATAAAAAGAGTTACTGATTCAGAATTATCACCTATCAGGTGGTCAGACCACGGAATGACATCCTTAAAGATTACAATGGAAGGTTTCCCTCAAGAGTGGGATCTCTGCGGAGAGAAGTAGCTAATTTTTTTAAAATAAATAGCTCATATATACGATCGAAAGCAATGATTTGTCTGCCAATAAGGCTTTTATTAGAGGGCTTTTAATTAGTTGTCAACATTTCAGGAGGAAACAAAGACGACGTCCACTAAAAGAACTATGTATAGAATTTACTAGGCTGGATAGAAAAATAAAAAATAATTTTGATGGACAGACTCAGGAACAGATCCGGAAGATTCAGTCACAAATTAAGACTATTGACACATTTCGGATAACTCGACTTGGGCGATTCAAAAAAAGCTATATCATTTTGGGAATAGGGCGAGTAAACTGATGGCGAAAAAGTTAAGAACAAAAAAGATGTCTAATAGTAGAATAGACTGTCTTAGACATAATACCGTAAATCTGACCACTCCAAAAGAAATAGCAAAATAATTTGCACACTACTACCAACAACTGTATAATCTGAAAGATAATGAAGGACTTGTAAAAACTACTAGGGCCTCATTCTATTATCGGCCGTAAATCGGCCGTAAGGCTGCGATTCCTTGCGGGGGTTCAGTTAACTCGCGATTCTATTATACGGCCCCGCAAGGATCTCATCTTACGGCCGGCCGCATATCTTGGAACCGGCCGTAAGCTGTGAAATATAAAAACTCAAAAATAAATTCAAGCCTGCACTGTACAGCTCTGTAAATGCTAGGGATCATATTGGGGGACATGAGGATTAAAAGGAACCCACTCTCAAGCTTGCACATCTGCCCAAACCCGAGTTCAAATTAACTGTTTATTTTCCGGCTGCGGCGTGGGTGTGTCTGAGGTGCTCCAAGCACTCTGGACTTTTTACATGGATATTTTACGGATATTAAAAATAAAATATTTTACGGATTTGAGTACAGGATAATTATGTGCTATTTTTTCTAACACCTAAAATCCCTTTATAGTCTTCTCAAAGTGCAGGATGGCTTTATTTGAGCTATTTTATGTGCTTAATTGGTGCTAGCGGGACCTCTTTCCTGCAAGTAAGCAGCGGCTCGTTTTTAGCCTTGCAGAGAGGTTTCCCGGAGCAATTGAATTGCAAAACTCTTGCGGCCGTTTTAGATCAAAGGCTTTCCTCCGGCGCGAGCGGCCGCAAGAGATAGCAAGGCACTGGCCGCAAGCCTGCCGGAGCCTCCGGCCGTAAGGGAATAGAATAGCCGAATAGCTTGCGGCCGGTCCTTGCGGTCCCGCAACGGCTGCGGCCGCTAATAGAATGAGGCCCCTAGTGTTTAAATACAACAATTCCTAGATAAAGTAAAATTGCCAAAAATTTCGGAGGAGCAGTTAGACTATTTAAATAGGGAAATTACTGAAAAGGAAAATCAAGTAATAAGTAACTTAAGGTTAAGTTCCTCCCCTGGACCAGATGGATATAGGAATCATTATTACAAGATTTGTATAGAAGAGTTGACTACTCCGCTCAAAGAAGCATTGAATCAGATAAAAGAAGAGGGACTAGCACCTAGGGAGATGTTGGTAACAATACCCAAAAATTACCAACTTGCCCCAGATGATAAAGACTTTCGTCCAATTTCACTTATAAACCCAGATATCACAATCTATTCCAAAATACTGTCTAACAGATAAAACTCTCTTCTGGGGAAATTAACATCTTTGGAGAAAATGGGATTTGTTCCAAATAGACAAGGCCCAGATAATATTAGAAAACTGGTAAACTTGATTTCACATCAAGAAGGTACCCATATAGCATTAGTATTTATGGCATTGGACACAGAGAAAGCCTTTGACAGAGACGGTTGGGGATTCATTAACCTGACACTTGCCAAATTTGGTTTTGGTAGGTTCGGGTCTAGGGCAATAGATGCACTATATGGCTCCCCAATCACCTCTGTCAAGGGCATAGGATTTGCCTTGGATAGTTTTGTAATATCAAAAGGATATATCTTTTAGTATTGGGAAATAATAATTATTATTTCTCTTGGTGCATAACACCTATTCACATATATTCTCAATAAAGGACTAGAGAAAAACAAAATAATAAATCTTTTTTTTACATTATTGGAGACAATGTTGATTAAAAACTTATTTCATATCAAGGGAATAGGAAATGATTCCTTAAAAACATTTAATATTGACTCCCTTATTTTTTGCAAATAAAACTGGTATTGAGAGATGAATCTGATTTGTTTAGATCTCTCTTGTCTTTGTCTTATTCAGTGCTTTACACTATATTAAATGATTTTGGCTTGGCTTTCTTGCTACTGTGTATGTATATATATATCTCTAAATTTATGAGAGATTCTATTTTATATATATATCCAGGATTCCCAAGTCCTTCAAATTTCCAATTTACACAACAATTATTATATGGTGCCTTAGGTGTTTCTTTCACCCTTATATTCACACTTAGTATACTACAGTGTTCTTATCAAATCTTATTCCCAGAGCTATATTCAGAGTGCGTTCTTATATCTTTCCATTCACCATTTGAATTTAATGCTTTCACTTTATAGTATATGTAATCAGTCAGTATATCACCATTTAATTAGATCTTTGTTACTAAGCTCTCCTGTATATTGGGATTAGGACACTGTATACGTGTTAAATATATTGGGTATTCATAGCACTATATTGGGGGGGTTCAAAAGTTATATATGTCTCTGTGCTGTCCTCAGCTAGACTGCCCCAATATATAGGCTTCTCTATATTTATTCCATTTCTATACCCTGCATGGCATTTGTACTTGCATCCACAGTTTCTCTTATTTATAAAGCATTCACTTCAGGGAATATGGAATAAATCAGTCTATTGCCAGTTGTTGGGACTCTGCACCAGGCTCTCCCGTGTGCTGGTACTAAGGCACCGAATGTGCGATGAATAAGGACTCAGAGGTCACGGAGCTGCATTGAAAGCGCTTGTTCATTTACAAAATCTGCGTCTGACGTCAGACGCAACCCTGACGCACGTTTCGTCACATGGGCGTGACTTTCTCAAATCATAAATTTAGAGATATATATACATACACAGAAGCAAGAAAGCCAAGCCAAAATAGTGTAAAGCACTGAATAAGACAAAGACAAGAGAGATCTAAACAAATTCATCTCTCAATACCAGTCTTATGTGCAAAAAATAAGGGAGTCAATATTAAATGTTTTTAAGGAATCATTTCCTATTCCCTTGATATGAAATAAGTTTTTAATCAACATTGTCTCCAATAATGTAAAAAAAAGATTTATTATTTTGTTTTTCTCTAGTCCTTTATTGAGAATAATATCAAAAGGAACAAGACATGGGTGTCCCCTGTCACCGATCATTTTTGCCTTTATAATGGAACCGCTGCTGGTACAAATAAATAGTACCAGTGAAGTTAAAGGGATAAAGGTAGGAACAACAGAACATAAATTGACAGCCTTTGCCGATGATATAATGATTACAGTTAAGGATCAAATTTCCTTTTTAGATAAGCTTTTCTCGTTGATCAAAGAATACAGAAAAAGTCTCCAATTACAAATTCAATTTAGGGAAATAAGAGGCGCTTCAGATTAATTTGTCTGTAGAATAAGCACATATTTTGTAGGTTAAATACAGTGTAAAATGGCAGGAGTCCGTTAAACACCTGGGAATTACCCTTAATAATGATGTTAGAAAATTAATTAGTATTAACCACAAATGAATACATAGGATTATCGAGGAAACGATTAAAGGTTGGGACGTACTAAATATTTCTTGGTCTGGTAGAATCATGGCAACCAAAATGTATTTACTGTCCAAAACAGGATATATTTTTGATGCTTTCTATTCCCAATTCCAAATTATTTGATAAATAAGTTTCAGAAGATAATGGACATTTTTATCCATATTGCAAAAATAATGAAAATAAAAAAGACAGAACTAGGAGATAGATTTAATAGAGGAGGTACAGCATAACCCATACTTAAAGATTTCCAGGAAGCAATATCGATCTCCCAATTGGTTAGATTGAATGAGTCCTCGCATCTAAATGAATGGTTGCAGATCAAAAATGAACTGATAGGTGAAAGGGACTCATATTATAAGTTATATTAAGCTAATCCCAATACGAAAGATATCTTGTTAAAAGGAAAAATGACAAGAAATAATATGAAAAGATGTAATATATTAAATATAAAATATGAATTAATCCCATTTCCTGGTCCTATAACTCCCCTGATAACTATTGAGAAAGAACTAGACTCTAATATTTTACTGAAAATGGTCAAAGGGGGTATGAGTCATCTTCAAGATTTATACGTTAACAACAAGTTGAGATTGTTCAATGAAATAAAATAGATTTTTCCCAATTTCGCTAATAAATGTATAGAGTATAATTCTATATGTAGAAAATTTAAATCCTCTAAATATCATTTACCAAAGAAAAGAGATGTAACGCCCTGTGAAAAGTTAATTTTATCTAACTGTAATTGACATTTAATATTGAAATGCTATAACATAATAAGAATGAAGTTAGAGGTGGATAAACCTCAAATGATGTTAAGATGGGAAGAAGATTTAGAAATCGAATTCCCCCTTAATATATGGCATAATACTTTTAATATAACTGAAGGGTTTCTAAAGAATCCTGCACAAAGAGAACTACACTGTAAAAAATACAATTATTGGCATTGTGTTCCCTTAAATTTGTTTCACATAGAGAAAGATGTAAAAGATAAGCTGTGTTGGAGAGGTTGTGGTGAAGTAGGCACCCACATAGATGTGTGGTGGAAATGTCCCTACAAATATAATTTCTGGAAAACCCTTTCTAATCAGTTGTTGAAACTTGCCAATATGGAAATTGATTTGACTTCTGAAATGACCCTCCTTCATATCTTCCCACCAAAAATGCCATTAGAAATAAAAGCCTTGTTAATACAGACTTTAATAGTAGCAAAATATATTATAGGTCCAAATTGGAAACATAAGACAATACCTACATGGAGGGCAATAGAGACAAAGATTGACAAAAACTATTTACTAGAAAATTATTTTAAGATGGGCATTATTACAAAATCATTGGTTAAGTGGAAAATTTGGGAAGAACATAGAATAAATATATAAAGAAATAAAGGGACAAAATAAGTCCAGGACAAATAAAAAGAAATAAAAAATCTTAAATTAATGCTAGACTTCTACCAGGCTTCACTGCAACTCAACCCCAGTACCTGGGGACTTTGCCACACAAGTCAATAATACTAATTGATACATAATTAGGTATGAATGGAAAATCTAAAAGACCTTGTTCTCTCTTTTTTCATGGGAGATAAGAAGAGAAAAGAAAAGAAAGAAATAAACAAGGTTGGGATTTAAAGATAAATGTATATGTTTTTACTGTATGTATTTAATGTAAATTGTATACAACAAAACTTTTCTGATTGTTTTTTATAGTGCAACAAGGAAAATTATAACTGAAAAGCAAAGTTGTATATAATTAAATCTGGACAATTAATACTAAGAAAAAAAAAATAACCAACACACTCCTACACTATTGTATGTACAGTGCACTACATACACACTTAAGAGATTGGTACATAAGATGATATATAAAATGTTCTTTCCTAAACTTATTGAATAATGAACTTAATTTATTAGTTTATCTATTTAAGAATCTAGGAGAAAACTTCCACACTGACATACATAAATGCTTACATCCAAGATGTGTAATGTCATGCTGCCCTGTGACCGCATATATATGCACTCCTTCTCCATCTATTATATTTTCTTCTCCCGTTTCATTTTTCTCCCTTCCTTGTTTCTTTGTATTTCCTGTTCTCCCATAACCTCGAATGATTGTGTTACTTCCTTTATGACTTGATCTTCTTTTGTGCATAGCTTGAAAATACTCCTTTCCAAGTGACTGCCTACTGCCTCTTCTTGTTTGTATCAGGAGACCTTTCCCTAGATGGCAAAATTATTATTACTAGCGACTTGCCCATCAAAAATGACGGGGCAATTAAATTGTATGGCAGGTAATGCTGTTTGGGCCAGACATTAATTGTGAGGCTGTTGGTTGTTGTGTTTTTTTCTGATAGGCACTTTTGCTGTTATTGTTTGGTCGGCGGTGTTCTGCTTTTTTCGCTTATTGCAAGGCTTTGTGTGCTATGAGCAGCGTTGGCGCTCGTTGTGAGTCGCGCGGTGAAAGGCTTTTGTGTTTATTGTGAGTGTTTTTTTTTGTTTTTGTGCATATTTGTTTTTGTATGCTAATGAAATAATTAATACATTAATAAATGAATATACTTTACCTATTTGGAAGTAATATATGCAGGAAGCATTGTGCTGAAGAGCTGACAATCTGTTTTGATGTTCCTGCAGGATACAATGTCGGTTTGCACTGTTGTGAAGCTGATGTGTAAGTGTCAGCAATGTGTGCAGTGTGTAGTGTAAATAGGCTGCGTGCGCGAGGGAAAGCAGTTAGGGTAGCTGTGTACTTCCACATTGTGTAATTTAGTGTTGTAAAATGGCGGCGAATGTGTATGTGGTACGCGTATGTGGATGATTTTGCGTCCTTGGTAAGAGTGTATCTTGTACATTGTAAGTTTTTTTTTAAAAGCCGTATGTGCTTGGTGGTGTTTTGCGTGTTTAGGGTCCTGTAGCCTCGTTTTCGTTTATTTTGGCGGCCATTTTTTCTCTCGCTTACAGGATTTTTGTGTGTCTAAACTCGGGAATTTGGACTTGAAATTGAGGTGTAACTTCACTTGCAGAGGTCCTGGGTGCCCCCCCCCCCCCCCCCTTGCTGTGGGTAAGCTTTTTATGTATTTTTTGTGTGTGTTTAAAATGGCGGCGAATGTGTATGTGGTACGCAGCTGTGGATGATGTAGCGTCCTTGGTAAGAGTGTATCTTATACCTTGTACGTTTTTTAAAAAAGCCGTATGTGCTTGGTGGTGTTTTTGCGTCTTTAGGGTCCTGTAGCCTCGTTTTCGTTTTTTTGGGCGGACATTCTTTCTTTCGCTTAGGGGGTTTTCGTGTGTCTGAATTTGGGAACTTGGACTTAAATTGAGGTGTAACTTCACTTGCAGAGGTCCTGGGTGCCCCCCCCCCCACCCACCAACCACCACCCTTGCTGTGGGTAAGCTTTTTAGGTATTTTTGTGTGTATTTATTGTGTTTTTAATGTTTTCAGATGCGCATGGTTGGGTCGTTAAGGTCGTATTTTTGCAAGGTCGTAATGTTTTTTTTTCTAAGTCCCGCGTCTCATATTTTTGTCTGCTAAGTCCGTAAATTTTCTCTTCTGCAGTTCGTATTTTTTTTGTGTAAGTTCGTATATAGTGATTGCGTGTTAGATCTATTTTGGTAAAGTGCCGCTTGTGTGGGTGTTTGTAACCACGTGTGAGGCGCCGTAGCAGCCGACGTGGGAGCATCCACCTTCCGCAAATACGGCCCCTCGCATTGTGAGGGTCCGCATTTGCAGATAAAACTGCATGCCTCGTTTGCAAGGGTTGCAGTTCTTGCAAGCGTGATGACGATTCGTAGTTTGACAACTATGATATGTGATTATTATCGTTTATTTGTAACGCGCCAACATATTCTGTAGCGCTATACATACATTGTGATCAAGGCAAAACAATGTTAAAACATTACAAAAAATTGTGGGCCCCAGCCTGTCTTTGAGCTTAGAATCCAGTGTCCATAGTGCTTTCCCCAAAGTACATTACAAGGTTGAAAACTATACTTCCCTGGCTGGCACACACATGAACATACATATTCATGAATCCTCACTCATATATGGGAATGGAGGACTCTCTCTTGTATAAATATAAGTAAAATGATGAGAAACTTCCCATTATCACTATAAAACCATTATTCCTTTTCTTAAATGTCTCCCTTCATGTTTAGAAGTTTTCCTTGTTGTGCGTTCTTCTTCCTATGCCTCAGAGTGTGTCACTGTGTCCAATGTGTATACCTAATCATGTTATGCAGGCTTCTGCACTTGACACTACACCACATGACTGCATGGACCAAGAGGCAGGTGCTCACTGTGCATTGCGCACTAGAAGCTACAGTATGGAGATTCACAGCTTGCTATCTGCAATCCTTACACATTAATATGGTTTGAGGGCATGGAAAGAAAGAGAGAGACAAACATGGCACCTGGTAATGAAAAATAGGAACACTTTATAACTCTATATAATTGGGCTAATATGAATTTATTAAGGTACATGCTATTTTTATTTTACAGGGCCAATGCTTGTTTTATAGCTACAGTGTTTTTTAATGACGTGAGTGATCTCAGTAATGATGTGTACATAGGATTGGAGGCCCGTAAGTGAACAGAGAGGATCATAAGAAATGCAAGCATTAAGTCTGTGTAGATATAAACATTTTGTGAGAGCAAGGGTCAGCTGAAAGGGGGTCCCACATGGGTTAATGGAAGGAAATGAAGGTCTTGGTGAAAACATTTATTCAGCCTGTTTTAGGGGTGCTGTAATAATGTATTACCAGTTTGTTCTATGTAATAACTGGTTAATGAATACATTTTATATTATGTTGGATTCTGGGAATATTTGCTATTATTAATCATTCTTATACATATCCTGACAATTCATATGGGTAAATCCCTAAATAGGCAGGATATTCAGTCTTCTAACAGCTTTATTATTGATTAGCAACAGCAGAAAGCACTAAGGTTTCTATGGGACACATTTTCTCTTTTCTTTTACTGGACATGCTCTAAGTTATTTTTCAGGCACAGCTTAATGTTAGCTCTGAAATGAACTCTACTATTTAAACCTTGTGCTTAAAACTATTTGGAACTAACTTGTGTGGTATCTAGTTGTAAATCTTCAGTAATACAAATTATACTTAGTCTAACATTCAGTTCACAATGTTATTGGGTTGATTACTTGTGACAGCAAAAAGCTCCATGTGTATTGTATGCATTAAAATAAAACATTAGCATCCAGGATCATATGCAAATTCAGGATTTATGAAGACTGTGTTACTGTATAGAAAATACTATATTTTCTTTAATTCATCATTGGAGAACAGGGAGGGGTTCTTATCTATAAATGGATTAAGGAGTGGGGGAGCAGGAAAAATTAGGAAGTGAAAAGGTATCTACTTGATTTGAAACTAACTCGCTTCCCTGAACATGCACAGAAATTTGCAGCTTGCATCAAAAAGCCCTGCTCTCCACAAAGGCAAATGCCCATCTCACACACACAGGCTTCACCAAAGTAACATGGATGCCTTCAGGGATCATCATCATTTTTTTCTAATTAAAACTAATTATATCACTAGTTAGCCTGACAGTGTTCAGTTGCCCAGTTGAGTTTGAAGTTTTACATTGTGTGTAGATCTTGTTTATATTTAACAAGATGTAAATACAGAGAGCCTCATCCAATTCGGAGGCGGTAACTTATGGGATGTAGGCCGTATATGTCTGCGGGCCTCCTGCGGGCATGCAGCGCGCTCGAGTTACGGTGCTATTCAATTCGCAAGACCGTAAGTTAGGGGCAAAATTTGGAAACCATGCCATCATATGTAGCATTTGCGAGCTTGAACATAATCAAGTAAGCAAGGTCGTAACTCCCGAGTTAGAAACAGCCAATGGAAACAGAGATCGTCATCATTACGTCAAAGAAAAATGGAGTTTAGATTTCAAAGTCCTATGGGCTTTAATTATGAGTTACGATCTGACCCACATTCCAGATATAATGCAATATTGATAAAGCCGTAAATATGATATTCTATTACATGCGAGTTCCATTATATGTATTAACACATTGATTGTCAGGATTAATATAACATGTAAACTAAACATGAAATAAAGAATTTTATTTGGCGGATTTGCGAGCTTGAGAATCTTATGTTATTAATCCTAAAACCTAACATCACTTTCCCTTTTAATTAAAGTACAGTAGTGTGTGTATATGTGCATTTAAAGTGCTACAGAATTTTTTTTTAGCCAGTTGCGAGTCCTTCTTGGAACCCGTAACTTGTGAAGCAACTTTTGCCATTTGTGGCCTTGGCGGGGTGGTTAACGAGGGGGATCTCGGAGCAATTGTAAAGCGATTTGCGATTTTAGCAATCGGAACTCTTCTGGCCATGAAAGATCAAACGCTTGAAGGGGCATTAAGTTGCGATGTAACCCTCACAATGAATCAGAGGCTGGAGCCCATAACCTGATTGGAGCCTGCAACAAGACGCCAATTGAATAGAAAATAACTTACAGCCTCCATTTCCAAAGCCCGGATCTACCGGTGCCTCAATTGAGTGAGGCTCATTATATTTGTGTTTACTGTATTCTTCATGATTTATTATTGTGCTATTAGTGATACAGAAGTATACGCTACCTGGGATACTCCAGATGATTTTATCTTGGTGTAATGCGTGTTTGTACTGTGAATATATGAAAACCCACAATAAGCTTAAAGTGCACTAATCCCTAAGAAATTAGTTTAAAATTGACATGACTGTGTAGTATTAACCAGGATCAGCACTGGTATAAGTGTGAATACACCCTAACCCCTTTGGAATGTAAGAACACTTTACTTGCTACAATTATCTAGAAGACTTGAGAGCCATTCCTTGACCACTGTCCTCTTTCATGAAATTACAGAGAATAAGTTCTGCTCTATCATTCTTATCCCCTAAAGAATGTATGTTCCCTAAGATAATCTATTTAACACTCTTTAATTAATTGCATACTTACTTCCACAAATGTCTACTGCTTCTTAATTAGAATTTTATTGTGTTACCTTTCGCTAATTAGGATGGTATGAAGTTATCTATTTAGCCTTTGTGAAATATTGCTAGATTGTTTATTCCATAATTTAATGTATATTATTATCTGTTTTAGAGTATTTGGTTCTATTCAAAATTCCTGTATTGCATACTGTTCCCTCATGCTTACTGTTAATTAATGCCTATAAATTATTATGAGCTCGTTAAATTGGCAACTTAAATAACTTTGATAATAGAGATATACCAATGCCCCCTTATTTAATTTTATGTAATTTTTCAAACTGAAAGAATTCAGTCCACTTCTTTCGAGGCTTAGTTAATTTGTTTAAAGGATCACTGCGGTCATTTATTTAAAATATCCTCTTTTGAAGAAAATAGGAAACCCATTTCTAGCATTAAAAAAAGTAATACAGCTTCTAGTATATTCGTTTTATATACAATTATGGTGCTGTGGGACTGTCATTTTAGTTTCTGGCGATCTGCTTCCTGAGGGGGAAGGAGACTTTGAATGCAGAGAAAAGGCTCCATATGCACATTGAGAATGTGGCATCTGCAACTGCTTATTATCTCATTAAAGCTAATATAAAGTTTGTTAAACTACTAGGACACACTCCAAGACAGAAGCTTTAGTCTAATGAAGAAAATGAAAGCTTGCAGTAAACAATATTTGCATATAAAAGTGAAAATGTTAAATTCTGTATTTATTTTATTTTTTTCTAAAACATTTTTTGCATTAACAAGATTAATTAGTCAAAAGAGCATATAGAAATAGAATGGACAACAGTGGCCCTATAATCTGCAAGGAAAAACATTGCCATCTCAGTGCTGGGGGTTGCAGCACAAGATTTTATGGGGATTGGGTCAGTGATAGCTGTATATATTTTAGGATAATGGGCAAAAAGTGTATGGGTGCCTCTAAGATGTTCTACTTTGATGAGGTTGATAATCTTTGAGTGGGAAAGATCAGAATAAAAAAAAACTTTTGAATTTATTGTGATGATAATGTCCTCTGAGAAAAAAGCTATACTGAATATAGCTGATTTGTTCATCTAGAGCTCTATCCAACTTTTAATGCTGCCTCATTACTTCATGGCCATGGTGGCAATGTATAGGTGCTCCACACAGTGTGTAAAAGATGAGAGGTGCTCCAACCTAAAGACTAGGGGGGAAAAAATAGTATTAGTATATGTTTCCTCATAAAACATCAAGTTTTTGTTAATAACAATACAATGAAAATGCCTATACTACTACTTAAAAATTATGAATACTGGACCATTACAGTGGCCCTTGAAAGACTGGTATTGGCAGTGAAAATTATTACAACATATCATATTTATATTAAATGACCACTGAACAAGTTTGAGAACTTGAACAGATAATGTGCAAAATGTTTTACATGGCTCAAAATAAATAATTACATTCTTTAATTTTTAACTATTGTATTGTGTTGTGTAATGACGGACAATTTTTGGTTGTTTCTTAAAGGATATCAACCATCTGTATTCACTTCTGTTATAATATCCTCTCCAAAAAGCACTCAGGACTGCAGAACTCAATGGCAGTGTAAAGCCCCATAGGATAACACTATCCCTCAAATTACAGCCAATCTTCTATATTTTGTCAAAAAATGCTTTTACTCTCCTGTTTTGCATACCTGCTAATGTTAATAGTTACATAATCTACAAGCACTTTTTACCAAACTATAGAGGTCCTTTAATGACAAATGGAGAAATAAATATTAATTTTCCATACACATGCAATGCTTAGATTTTATAGAAGCCAGAAGGGAAAACCATTCATGTAGATACAATAAGCTATAACCAAAATAGTGTAGTAGTATAACAGCTCAGACTCCCAAGCATACCTGATGTGACTTTACTCCTGGAAATATTTTATCAACATGAGACAAAAACAACAATAAATAAATTGCTGATACCTTCAAATGTAATGCTCTTACCAAGGCAAAAAGAAGTTAACACAAAAATATCATCATAAGATATATGCTAATAGCCCTTTCATTTATTTATCAACATTAATAGTTTATGTATTGGGCTGTAACATCTTAAGACGTAACGGAAATGAAAAATAATTATACAAATGTTTAATGGTGTCTGAAGCTGATATTAAGTTCTTCACTCAGTAAAGTGTTGGCAGCGTTTGGGTCCCCTACAGATTGGTGCTTTGGGTTATTGCCTAATTTGTCATTATACTGTTGGTGGTGGGTTAGAAGCTTTACAATGTAAGGGGGACATATGAAGAAGATAGAAGACGTTGCAAGCAGAGAGAAAAACAGAAAGAGGTGAGGGAAACATAAATTAAGGGCTCAAAATGTCTGGAAAGGAGACAGAAATAAGGGAAATAGAGGAAAAACCAAAATAGCTTAAGTAAACCCTTTTCACAAACAAGTAAAACTGTTATAATGGTATATGGTCCCTTAGAATTTACCACAATATGAAGCCGCATGATTTCAACCATGTTAGATGATATAATAATATCTCTTATTGTAAGGTGTTCCTTTTTCCCTGCCCCCTACCTTCACATGCCCAGACTCTCCTGTCTTGTCCCCCCCCCCCCCCTTTACACACAGCCATTCACAAAGTCCAGATGTCCTCCTATATATTTCCAGTTTCCACTGGGCTTCTGGTCAGTTATCCCCCTTGAGTCCCCAATGTAGAAGATGGTCAGATTTCTGGTTGTTTTCTTAGATTGTAAATGTGCAAGTTTTCAATCTTGTGTCCGTGCCTTGTAAACAAGCTCTATGTACATTTGATTTTAAGCTCAAAAACAGGGCCCTCCATTCTTTATAAGGTGTTAAGTTTGTTTTTCGCCATGTACTCAACCCCTGTACAGCGCTACGGAATAGCAATAATGGTGGTGAAACCAAAAGCTTTGATAAGAAACAAGCTGATGTCTTACCTCTCTGTCTCTGTCCTGTGACTATTTATTTAAGCATCTTGAAAACCTCATGCACCCTTGAGGATTCACAGACCCATTATTGCTGATAAGTTGAAATTAATATGTATAGATTTATATTATTAAGTTAAATACTACCAAGGAAATGTAAAAATGTAATCTGTTGTAAAATTATTACATTTGTTATTACACTAATGGAACTAATTACATTTGAGAAGATTAAATCAGTTTTTATCATGTTTGTGTAAACTAGCTGAAATGGCTCTTTTCTCAAAACAAATAATATTCATCTAGACCTGTGCATTTCATGTCTATTGAGTTATTGAGTTTTCAACTATGCCACATTCTTACTATGACTGTACAGCTATTTTAGCCAAATTTGTATAGTCAAATGTATATCGAATATGGTTTATATCAATCAAGGGTGTAGGAGCCAAAGAAAATCTGGGGGGATATCGCATATATAATAAAATACAACTCAATGTTTCTCTACACATAAACACACACATTGAAAAATGTGGGGGGGATTTGTTTCCCTCGTCCTCCCCAATTCCTATTCTCGTGAGAATGTATATCAAATATGGTCTATTCTGTTCTATGTTAAGAAACATCAGTATACATAGTTTCCACTATCATTATTGATTTTACAATTAGTATAATGGACAGTACTACTTTTTAGAGCACTATAATTATAGGACAGTTTGGGGTACTTTGTGACCTTTACTCCGGAATAGTTGATTATAGATTTCTTAGAGAGTAACCAATAAATGGATTAATTCAGCTATCAGGGAAAACTATAGTCCATGCTTTTAGAGACTTGTTGATGGAAAAAACAGCAAATGGGTATTTAGTTTTTCAGTAACCTTGTTAAACTAAAATATACATTTAATGCTTTTAACTGTTTCTCAAGTATCTGTAATTCTACTGCATTAGGCCCCCGTTGGGAAATTCATAATGTTCCATTACAGCTGAAAACTGACATGATGGCACAAAAGCCAATAACAAATATAATTTTCCTTGACATAAGGACCTGTTCACTAAACTAATTATATGTAAACACTGTTCGTGAGGTCTTGGAATAATATTATGTTGTATATATTATTTTACATTTATTCAGTTTTGTAACACTACTCATGTAAGTTAAATATTGACAGATTGTGAATATACCACAATGTATCAAATAGCTCTCATTTTCATGACACTTAAACCCCATAACTGTTATACAGCATCCACAAAAAATATTGTGCTCTTGTGCTCCTTTGGGTGTTATTTCATGAAAGACACACATAGTTTCAATGTTGATATTCCTTTTGTATACAGGGTTAAGTTACATTATTATGACCACCGGCATGTGTCGTGAGCTGCCTTGGTTAAGGTTACATGCAGGTATTCTGCAAATATATCAACCACCGTTGTCATGGGTAAAACAGGCGATTTATCTGATGTTGAAAAGGGGATAATCACTGTCTTTCAGGGCCAATGGTGGCAGTATTTCTGAAACAGCACAGTTTGTGAACTGTTTGCGTGCTG